>JAITYZ010000913.1:0-34347 GCA_027744595.1 Paronellides praefectus
CTTTTTTACATCAATTTACTTTATCCATGTAATATCCATGTATTTAAAAAATGACTTTATCCATGTAATATCCATGGATTTACATGGATAATCCATGTTTTGACTTTATCCATCTGCCCACCTTGCACACAATAGGTGTAAAAGGGAGTCTGCCTAGTGATAACACTAGTAAACATGCTAAAGTGAGAGGAACTACCACCAGCATCATCATCACCCCCACCACAGCTTTTTTTACACAAGTAATCAAGTGGTGTTCAAAAGTAAGTAAGTAATAACAATGCCATTGTCATCAAACATGCTTACAGGGCTTCATCATACAAACATGGGTATAGTCTAACAAACACAGTGAAACCACTTGAACAACAAAAATTTGTATTAAAAACTATACACAACGCCGACATATATAGGTAGGTATATATTATGTCGGCAAACACACAGAGTGAGAAACAGCAGCAGCAAAAAATAAAAATAAAACTAGAAAGTATAAAGCATAAACACAGACACACACACACACGCAGAACATTAAAAAATAGGAGCAAATGGTAATGTGATGGTGGTGGTGGGAGTATGGCTTTTTTGGTAGATAGATGGATGGATCTACTTGCACACTTCCATAATATGACATGGACTTGCTTCTCTCTACACACACACATACGTATATTATTGAATCGTTTTCAAGGGGAAAAAGCGTGAAAAATTATAGCAAAGCAAATGGAGAGAGAGAGAGAGATTGCCGTTTTTCTCTCATAGTCCTTGATGTTTGAGTTGACTGACTGACTGCGTGAATGCAGCAGTATTTACTCTACTACTATTTATTATAGTCGTAGTGTGGTAGCCCTTTCTATTCCGTTTTTTCTTCAAATATTTTTATTTTTTTTACCAGTAAAGCAGTCGTCGTCTTCGCCGTCGTGTACTCCTCTTGCAAAATAGTAGTACCTTATCTTATTTTCCAAAAGCACCATTGCAGTTAGTAGGCCGTGCAATGCACTAAAAGCCAAAGTGTACGTGAGCTCCTTTTAAGAAAATTTGTTGTGTATATACACGTGCATGTGTATTTTGGACTCTATTTCCTTATCATTTGGATAATATTATAACGTGAGAGTAAGTACACCTATGTATATTATGGCAAAAAAGGAGAGAGAGCTTTAAAAAATTGTAATGTTGAATGCCATAACATTATACAGCTGAATAATAATATGTGTATGTAATGCTGTTGATATGATAGGTACATTGCATGAATATATTATACATTTTATAATATTTTTATGTGAATAAATATATATACCGTAAAATCCAAATTTATAGCCGGGCTAAATTTTCAAATTGAGCGCTCTGAAGGAAAGGCTATAATTATAGACGGCCATAAATATAGACAGGCTAAAATTTTGTTTTTACGTTTATTTCTTAAATTTTTAGTATAAACACAAAGTAAATCGACCCAATTGAATGAGTTTTTCGTTTTTTTGCACCTTCAGTAGTAGCTAGTTTTACTATTTAATAATAGCAGTCATGTAAATTTTCCAGTTTGCAATAATTAATTTGAAAACACTACTTTCTAGTACTCATTGTAAAATACACCCGGCTATAATTTTAGACAGGCTAAATTCTCAATTTTCCCTCCATTTCTAACGGCTATAAATATAGACGGCTATAATTATGAACAGGCTATAAATTTGGATTTTACGGTATATATATTTATTTTTTTGCATGTGTGCAGTTTTATATGACAATACGTCCTTTATGTAACTATGCTTAGTATAATATGTACATATGTAAGAAGTAAAAGTGGGAAAGATTGAGGAAAACTACAGAAAATGAGCATTGAACGTGCCAAGTAGACCATCTGCTCTGATTCTCTGAAACTTTAAGCTTTCACTTAAGACATAACTTTGGTAGAAGGAGAGAAAGAGAGAAGGAGATGGAGGTATCCCCAGTATTTTTCTCTTTTTTCTGACTCTTTCTCCAATGCCCTCTGATATTCCCTCCCATTCTATATCTTGTTGACTTTCTCTTTACAATTCTATATATTTTGCTTTGCAATATGCGTCGCATCCATTTTCTCATTTTCTCATCAGACAAAAAAAGAGTCATCATCATTATTTCACTCATTTTGCGTCGAATGCATTATTATTATTACAATAAGTATCTACTGTGGCACACCTATTCCTGGTAAGAAATAATGCACTTGATTTAATAAACGATATATTTATAATAATATATACCACAAATATATTGCCATTGTCATGTGTTTATTGTAATAAGTCATTTCCCACCCACGTGTCTTTAATTTATAACCCACAAAATAATATTCTCATCTCAGCTGGACTTACTTTTGTTGTAATAGCCGGACTTACTAGTCAAGCGTCATATCATTTTACTTTACCCACACATACCATACCTACACATTATGTGTTACGATATACTTGTACATATGTACCTTGTATGCAAAAATATATTACAAAATCGAACCTAGCAAATTAACAGCAACTTTTTAAAAGGGAAACAATACAAAAATAGGTGTTCAACCAAACAACGTTTTGATTCTTTCGTGTTTATTCTCTCATCAAATGCCTTTGCATTTGCCTTTAACTCCTCTAGTCAAAATATACATAATATATTGTTTGCTATTTTGGGATGTTGAGATCGAGATTGCCTTGTTTATATAAACAGAGATACAAGTTACACGCTCATTAAATACAAAACATCTAGACCTATTACCTATGCACATATGTGAGAAATATAAGAAGCTCCCACAACCATGTCTCCCTCCAACACACACACACACACACAGTTGAAATTAAGTTTCCTCTCATCAATTTGGTTAATTAAATTTTCGGATTTCATTCAACTCAACAGAGAGAGATTCTATTGCAGACTCGTTTGTTCTTCACATAATAATATAGCCTATATTATGTTTCAGATGTAAAATTGTACTCTGAAGGCCATGTGTGTAGTATATACCAAGGTAGGTATGTATATACAGGGCTTTTTCTATGTATGTATGATGGGATTTTGTGTGTAATACTGTTTGTGTCTTTGCAAAGTGGGCGACAAAAGAAGTAAAAAAAATATAAGAAAGAAAGAAGAGAAGGAGAAGGACGGAAGGAAGGTGTTTGCTAGCAGGAAAGAGAAAAGTAGAATGCTACTTGTGTGTGTGTGTTTGTATGTGTGTGTGTATGTGTGAGCCGACAAAAGTTTTTTTTACAACTTTGTCACCAACAAGCAGAGCACAGATAAAATTATATTAAGTGTTGCTTTCCAGTGGTTTCCCGAGTATTAGAGGTAAACGAGGTGGCTCATTTTGACGATTATTCCTGGAAAATCCTAAGTAAATCTCAACTTGTTCAAAATTCCTTGGTGATAATATGTATAAACTTTTTTTCTTATTCTCCTCCTTCTCTCTGATTCCCTCTTTATAATATGTAGGTATAATATAAAAGTGTGTGTGTGTTTTTCTCTTATTTTCCTGATTAAACTGGCAACTTCTTTCCAAAATAAAGTTATGGTTGGCAATTCAAATCCTTATATATGGACTGTATATGTAGCCACCATATCTATTGTTTTTCCTCGTATTATCATATAGTCGTGTGTATGTATGTGTGTGTGTGTGTGTGAGTGTGTACACACCAGCTGGATGCCTCTGCATTTCCTTGGTTTCCTTTCTCACTCCAGGAGAGAGTTTGGTGTGTTAACTGGGTCCCCTTCTTTCTACGTTTTTTTTATTTAAAAAGTGCAATGAATGCTACTTTTTTGTTATTTTTATCGCTTAAAGTGCCTTGTACTTGGAGGAATAACAGACATAAATTGTTGTTGATTGCTTTTTAGCACAAAGAACGTTTCTTTCCTTTGCCACTACCACCGCCACCGCCACTACTTACTTATGTCCGTATATAGTCTCTATTATATTTACACACACACACACACTTTGCAATTTATTTTTGCTTTTAATTTTTTAAGCAAAAATATCTGGTGTCATGTTCAAATATTTCTTCTTTAAAAAAAATCTTTTTAAAGTGAGGTGCTTATTGGGTATTGATACTTTCTTAGTGTTCCACATAATATCTGTATCATATAGTTATCCTAATCAACAGTGATATTTTTATTACTTTAGCAAATATGAAAGCTTTTTTTGTATTTGCCATAATGTGCTGTGCATACACAATATTTGAAGAATAGTTTGTTTATTTTTTTTATTTCGCAAAGTGGGCTCTAAATTCTCGCTGTCATCATCCACATCATTATCATCTTCATCATCATTCTTGCCCCAGCCTCTTTGCTTCTTCCTCTTTTTCCCAAGCAAATATTTAAACATCCGTTCAATTATTGCCTTTACATTTTTAATGGTCTCATAATAATAGCACATGACAATAACATCCAGCACCACCATCACTACCACCGCACCAGCAGCGCGTTTACAGTTAACAAGCTATAAGCTATATATGTATACTGTTGTCATTTTGTTTGTGAGAGAGTGAGTTTATTTTTATATATTTTTTTTGGTGCTAAGAAAGCAAAAAGAAAGGAGCGAAGATGACGGCAACACAAAACAAGAGCAACAACAACAACAAGGACGACTACTACGAAGAAGACTGTATAATAATATGGGATTGGTGGTGGTGGTGTCGGTAGCAGTGTCCCTTTGGATGTGGTGTATTCTGAGTTGTGTTGTTTGTTCCTTGCAACGACTAGATGGATTTCTTCCATTAGTCAAGTACAAAACATCTGGAACTTCTTCTTCTTCATCTCCTCCGTCTTCTTATATTACAACACGTAAACCTCTTAGCATCTGTCCTTGTTGAAGATGAGACAGATTTTTTTTCTCTCTCTCTTTCTCTTTTACTCCTTTTCTTCTCTCTTTCTTTCTCTAGCCATTTATTATAAAAAACGAAAGTGACGGAGACGCAAAAGAAGAAGAGAAAAAGTTGATAAAAAGCGGAGCACGGTAGGAAAATATGTATGTGTATACCGCCGTGGTATCGTCATCTTATAACTTGCAGGATACGCACGTACAGTTACCTCCACCATCACCACCGCCACCACCTCCACACCGCCAAACAAAAAAAAATATTTTACGAGGCGTGCAAAACTGATATTGCTCTATTCCACTCCAACAATTCAAAAGGACTCGACTACTTTTTTTGCCATTGAACAAAATGCATTTTCAGGTATTTTCTTCAACATCTTTTTTTACTTTTCACTATCAGGCGGTATGGTGGCATGACCAGACATTCAAACATGTACATAAAAACACACAGATACACATGCATACATACAGGTACACTATTTAAGTAAGTAAGGTGTGTTGGGGACTCACTGGATGGGTGGTGTGTAAGGTATATTGAGAAAGTGAGAGAGAACAGACGTAAGTAAAAAAAGTAGGCTGACTTGACTTGACATCGGCAAATAATGCAAAGAGATGAATGGCAGGATGGTAATGGGCTGCTGAGCGCACTACCTTTACCACCACCACCACCGCCGCCAACAACAACAACATCAACAATGCAAAGTGTATAGGTGCGTATAGTAGAATGTGGCTATAATATGTTGAGTATATGTTATTTCCACACACTCATGGGAGATTTTTTTGGCTGTATGGGCAAAGATATTTCGAATGGCGCATATAAAATACAATTTTATATGAAAGGGCTTTCTTGCTTTTCCGATTTGAAAAAGTCTTCCAAGAAAAAAAACTTTTTGGTTGAGATCACCAAGACGTATGGCGTATGGTAGTGGAGCAAAATAAAAACCCCAACACAACCACCATATAATCATCTACACAACACAATATTTTTTGGTGTTTTAACTCCAAAGCAAAAAGCCGTTTTTCTATTTACTCCTTTTTTTTTGAATGGCATCATCATCATCATCATCATCTGGTTGTCATGGTGCTAACGCGTTATTTATGCGCTGCGTGTGTGTTCATGGTCAAAAAAGCCCTTACGCAGGAAACTCAATTCTTTTAAAGCAGTGTATAGTTTACATGAGCAAATGCAGTCAACAACACAACTTGTTTTTTTATCATGATGGGAGAGGTAGCTTATTTTTTTGTCTTGTTTCCTTTCTTCTTCGGTTTTTTGGTTATTGGTGATGGCGTTGCTTTATGCTGTTTGTTGATGTATTATAATAATCCATTGTCAACGGTTGACAAGCTTTAGCCAAACGGAATCATTGTTAAAATGATTCAACAGATTAAAAAATGAAAGAAAGTTTGTTTTGGCTTTACAAATTTTTTTATTCTTTTTATTTAGGCTTATTAGAATTTTAGAACTGTGCTTGAATGAGCATTTTGACAAAACTCGTGTGTAGCTCCTTTCGTTTAAACACAATTAAAGAAGGGAACATCCGAAAATATATAATGTTCCTGAATATAAATATAGATTCCGCCTCTACACCCACCTAAAAAAAGAAACTATTGTTTACTTTTGGGGATAGTTGTACGTAGGATAATATGAAAAGTGAAATGAAAATAAATGTTGATTTTGAAAAAAAAGACTAAAGTATGAATACTAAAAAATGTGTTTATTTACAGGTATGAAAACATGTTTAAGCTCTTTATTTATATAAAAAGCATAGCACAACAATAATAGGTGAGGTAGCAGGGTACAAAAAGAAAAAAGAAATGATAAAGGGAGTAAAGTAAAGTTGGTAACCGAAAAAATACAGAAACAAGCTGACACTCACCTTTCTGGAAGTCAGACTGCTTTATATTATGTATAAAAAAGTACAAGTTAAGGTATTGGACCAAAAAACCAGACACTCGACTATATAGACTCACGTACATGTATCGTGGGCAACGAAACAAGTTGAATTTTGTTGGTAGTTGAATCAGTGGGGGGTGGGGTATGGGTACTACTAGTATGTAGGGTAGGGTAGCTAAAGAGAGAGAGAGAGAGAAAAGTGAAACTGTCAGTGGTCTCCTTTGATCCTCACCACGTCACCGCTGAGTATTTCATGGGACATTTGATGGAAAACTCTTTTTTTCGAGGGGAGATCGGGAGCAAAAAAAACTTGGTTGGTTGTGGAAAAATTGTCTCTCACGCTCACGATTTTTACTACGAAACCAAAGTCCAGGAGGATAATAGTTTATTATGTATATAGGTTATGTAGATACATAGGTGATATATACAAAAAGCACGCGAGTCCTGGAGGGAGTAGACATGTAGTTACCTAGAATGCATCCCATGACGATAGGAGAAAGTATTCAGATATTTTTTCTTCTTACAAATATTTTTTTCGAAATATTTTTGTAAAAATGCACGATTAGATTTTTTTTTTGCAAAATCAAAAGCTTGGCCGAATATTTAGGTATTTTGATTTGAAATTCCCTGTAGTTATTTTCTAAATTAATAAGCTGACATAAAAATGTATAGAAAAGTATTTAGCAACAAGTTCTAACTAAGAATCAAAAACGTAAGGCTTTCTCTACCAACTATGTTTTTTAAAACAAAAATCATACGAAAGTAGAATGAAACCCAGGGAGAGAGAAAGAGAGGAGGGGGAATGGAATTTGTTTATTTTTTAGCATGCATCAGTAAATACGTATGCTGGTCTGTTAAACGAGTTTTTATCTGGAATCAAGGTCGATCAAAGCATCTCTGTCGTATTTTTCCTGCTTCTCTTCTGTCTGTCTCCTTTCCTGCCACCCTCTCTTGAGACGTTTATTTTTCAGGGATATTATGTTTTATGCGCTCTTGTACTGCAAATAAATAGCATTGAATACTCCTTTGGAATGTTATGTTAACTTTGTCCTTCACGTCCTATTTTATTCTCTACGATGGCGAACATTCAAACTCAGCTATTTCTGGGGGGTACCCTTAAACGATGGGCATTATTTGGGATTTCTCTGGAGACTTGAGACAACCCTTGAGATTTTTTTTCACGATGACGTTGACGCATTTTGCACATAATATTTATTTATGCGATACAGAGGCTGAGAGTTAACATAACAAATATATATATATAAATTTATCTGTATACTTCATACCACTTTCTTTTCTCGCTCCCAATTTCTGTACAAAAACTTGAGAAATAAAAGTTTAAGGGAATTTGATTTGAGAAGGATGAAGTGAGGATAGTAAGTAGTGGTGATCATGTGCCATAATACTAATACTATACACCAAATCAGCAAAAATAACCTGTATTACTTTATTCTTTTCGGGTTTTGGGATATGTGCCTTTTTTAATGCTTAATAAAACAAGTAAAAAAGGGTCGTTTGGTCGTCCAGCAATAAAACAAATTCCGGGTTTGCTTTTACTTTCTCTCCAACTTTTTTCCTTTCTTCTTCTTCTCCTTCGCCCCAGATCTTGGAAAAGAAAGAAAGGGCGAAAAACAACAACAACAAAATAAAAAAAGAAGTACAAAAGGAGAATTCTCAAATGGACGGAAATTTGCCTCAAGTTACGGCACACTAAGAAAAGTGGGGTTAACCAGCTTCAATAAGAAACTGCATATCGTAAGCATATATATTTTTTCTTGGGAATAGACAGCAGATAGATAGAAAAAAAGAAGATGATTTGACGGCAGTGGTTGTATTGTAACTACACTTGAGAAGCTTCCTTCATGACTCCCAGCTTTTTACTTGGCCTTGTTCAGAAAAAAAGAGTCCTGTGGTAAGGTAGGCAGTTACAAACACCATCAACATCACTATATCCTCTTGTTTGATCACAATCATCATCATTCTCATCAACTTCATCCTGCCAAATACATATATATCATCTATGCCACAATACCAATAATATATATAAAAAAAATCTTGAAAGTAAACTGCACCACAAGAAAAAAAATAATAATACAGAATTAGGTTGTCCTTCTTCTCATATTTATTTTTATGTTGTATTGGAAAAAAAATATGAGTGGTTAGTGAAATGGACAATATCTTAGTTTAGTGGTTGTTCTTCATCTTGTGATGATGTTGATGCTACAGCTCCTGTTTTGCTTGTTGGCGGTGATGTTTTTGCTTCTGCTTTTCCTCGAGTGGCTTCTCTCCACTCACTTGACTATATCCAAATGTTCCTCTCAGTATATCAGTATTGAATACATATACCTATATGCTATATATTAAGAACAGAGAGGAGAACTAGTAGACTATTTTGCTCACACTTCTTCACACTCATGCAATATTAAATGATGATGAGTACAAACAAAAGGAAGCATATTACTTCCACTGAGGACAAAACACAGAGCGAACAAGAAAAAAAGGAACAAGGAGGTATAGAGGCCAGTGAAAAGAATGGAGAAATAGAGAGGGCGAGTGAGAGAGAGAGAGAGCTGGAAAGATGTGTCGACAATGGAAGGGAATCGGATAGTTGAAGGAGATCAAGCCGAGGCCAGCCACTAAAACTTCTTGAAAAACGTGATCTCCATTTCAAATAACAGCTACACACTCACACAGGCAAACTATATATAAACCTATATTCACGAATGTACATAGGTAGGTATATAGTATTGGTGTATATTATTATAGTGGACTACTCTGCATTATTGCCCATCTTTTCGCCGACACCGTTTTTTATTCTTCTTGTTTTTTTTTCCTTTTTTTTCCTTTCGTTGCCTTCAAGTAGAACAAGTGCAATATTTTCATGGAAGGTAGAAAAAAAGTAAAAGAAAAACGAGGGAGGAATGATGATGATGATGATGATGGTGGTGGTGGTAGCAGGAAAAAAAGTAAGGCCGAGAAAGGAAAATGCTGACAAGATGTACTACCGCAAAAACTACAGCAAATAGAAGAAGAAGTTGTTGTACAAGGAGTAGTAGTGGTGGTGGTATGAGTTGTTGGAGCAGTTGAAGCACTTGTATTACTTCCTATCCTTTTTTTACTACAAATACATCTATACTTATAGACATTTTTTGGTATCCAGAAGCAAGTAAGCAAGCATGCTATTAAGTAAGTATGTCTAGGTGTCTTTTGTACATACCCTTGTTTTACACAACTTGAGCGTGTACATTCTTCCCGACATCATGTTCTCTCCTTCTCCTTCTTCCCCCGAATCAGTAACCAAGAATACTTTGCTTTCTTACCTCACAATTTCCTTCTTTTTTTCCTCCTTTCCTTTCATGTCACTCGAGCAAGTAAAGAGGAGGTTTGCGTTTTTTTTCGGGTTCAAGAAACACCTTGCTTCCTACGAGATTCCTTTATGGGAGTATAGTTAAAACAAAATACTAACAGAAGGAACGTGGCAGTTAACTATAAAAGCATTTCGATACTTTTTTTTCTTGCTTCGTAATAAAATGTACATAGAAACTGTATGGAACATGAAAAACATGCACAAAAAAGCTTTTACCTATCGTGCTTCTAAATATATATCTCTGGAATTGTGTAAATATACACGTGTTTTCAATCTAGCACGTTTCCGAGTAATAACCGGATGCTTTCCATCTTTTTGGGTTATTTTTGGGATAAATAGCAAAATGAGGAGAGTGATTCCATATTTATCTTATCTTTGCTGATCATCATCTATTAATAACAACAACAGTTCACCTGAAAACATCACCGTCACCTGTCTGTCTCTATTCTATCCTATTCATCTCTATTCTATATTACCCGTTTTCTCTGAAATATATTTAAGACGTAGCAAATTACTAATGGGCCGGATAACATTTTATAATCGTGACAAGGATGTGGCTGTCTTGCATGTCTTCTTTGTCTTCGATCACACTTTTTGGTAAACGAATATAAGATCTTTTTGGTACGTAAGATAATTAATAATAACCAAATATATTATGTCCACAATATGGTTTTTACTTATTTACAGATTTATCTCATAAATATCCGCTAAAATTCTGAAAATACAGGACATAGTGATGTTTTAAGAATTGGAGTGCGAATTCCATTCCACGACCATTGTTATTATTGTTGAATGTGTGGGTGTCTTTTATTTGTTGCGGTTTTATAAAAACAGTTTTTTTGGTTGATATGTTTTTCAGTGTTCTTTTTTTTAAACATCAAAAAAAGAAAGAAAAAAACTTTTTACATTTCGTCTTGTTTTCGAACAGCGAAAAGAAACAAAACTATTCTTTTTTTTCTGCATTTTCTATCGGAACGATACCAAACCAAATAAAATAATGCAAGATAGATAGATAGAGAGAGAGAGAGAGAGAGAGAGAGAATACAAAGGAAAATGGAAAAGGAGACGGAGAAGATTCTGGTTTTTCTTTCTTTTGGGACATACAAAAAATATATTATACGTATAAACAGGCATATATATATGGTATATATACCACCACTGGTTTAGGTTTTGATAGACAGGTTCATTCCTCCATAATATGATGCTCAAATTTCGTTGATGTATTTGTGTGCTTCGCTTCATAGTCACTTTGGAATTGCAACTGTTGATGTTGATCCTCTTGTTTTGTTTCATTCTCTCTCTCTCTCTCTCTGTCTTGTGGAAATAGTCTCTCTATTTCTCTTGTTGTCTTCCTCTCTCGTATACTCTTACATAAAAGACATCACTCATGAAACATATATCACAACTGTATTATTTTTCCCTTCCCCCTGTGTGTGTGTAAACCGAAACAAACACAAACTGAATTGGCAGCTTGGAGAGAGAGAGAAAGAAACAAAGAAGGAGAGAATGGGAAAAAAGAGGACGACGAAGGACGAAAGAAAGGAAGGAGCAGTGAAACCAAGATTGTGTCACACTTTATTTCTTTCTTGTGCATTTTGTAGACTCGACTCTCGCCGCATTCTACTCATACTTATCAATGATTGGTTTTCTAAAGGAGATGAAGAGACAGTAAAAACTGGATAGTGAGCTTGTGTGTATAAAAGAGAGAGAGAGAGAGAAAATAGTGAGAATATTATAGTAAATAAGTATATTATATTGTTTTATATTAAATATAAAAAAGATTTAGAGATTGGGTAAGAGAGAGAGAGAGAGGAAGAAAGATATGTTTTCACTTCCTGTTTTGTGATGCGTCTTGTTTCTTTTATTTATTTATTTTTTGTGTAGTTAGAAGTTACATAATATTTTGATAGTTTGTTGCCTCAAGAAAGTACGTACAAGATGCATGCTACCTAGTCTTCTTTTTCAACCAAGCGAAAGAGTTTTTCCTTCTTTTCTCTCAAGTGACTTGAGTTATTCATGAGAATACATTATGGGAACAACACAACAGTTGAAGAAGAAGAAGAGAAGAAGAAAAACAGAATTGCCAAAATCAGAAGGAAATATTAGATGCGGAGGAAACAAAGTAGATAAAATATTGAAACTTGAATGGGGAAAAAATGTTATATAATAATAATATTTTTTTGCCGACACACAAAAAAAATAAAAGAGCGTTCACTTCATGGAAGGAAAGTAAAAGCTACAAATTTATTTCAATGAGTTGATATATAAATAAAAATATAAACTGCTGCTGCTGTTATTTTTGGCTCTGCTACTGGGATGCGGCTCACTTTTTTAGTCACCCAATAAAAAATTGTGAGCACATTACACACTACACTTGTATGACTATAACCATATTTTATCTTTTCCATTTATAAAGTATACCATAGAAAGAACAAAGTAAGTAGATGACTTGCTTAATAATAATAATAATAATAATAACAAAAGAAAGAAAACGAAATCAGTATACCTATTCCTCTTTTACTAAAACAATAATAATAAATAGCAAAAAATCCTAGCAAAGTTGCTGTTGCTGACATAAAAGAAAGGAGAGAAGAAAATACATAACATATTTTTCTTCTTTACGCCGGTGGACACACACCGGCAGATATATTATTTGTACACGCTGTTGCTCTTTCCTCTTTTGTTCAACCAAGTTGATGCAGGGAAATGAATGTAAAAAGTTACACCTTGTTAGTTCAACCTCATATAAGCTTTAACATCACTTTTCCATATTTTTTATATATTATTTAGGTGGTGCGGAGAAAGAAACACGACAAAAATACAAATACTTTTGATTTTTTTGTTGTTGGTGGGTATATAGAAAAGTGCACAGGTATGAGGAGCATATAGATATACAGTCTGTCCCTCCGTCTGTCCGTCCGTGTGAAATTTTTTATTATTAGTTCAGGTCCAAGTGTTTTGTAGTGTTATGTGATCTTACTCAAGTTGGTATAGTCTCTCTCTCTCTCTCTCGTAATAAGAAACAAAAAAGAAAGGAAATATATATATTTGCGGCTTTATTTGTATTCGATTTGCTCCATTGCTCCTTTTCATGTTCACTTCAAAAACTTTTAGTGTTTCTTTTTTGTTTTCTGGTGGCGTTGTACTTTTCCTCATCATCACACACAATTTTTTAATCAATGTACATGAATACTAACAATAAGAGAGCTAGAAGGTGAGAATGTAAGGTACTAGGATAAGCTAAAAGCACGTGACAGGATTCTACAATGAAAATGAAAGGAGAAAACAAAAGTTTAAAAAGCCAGAAATAATGTTATGGCTCCTTAAACTAGCCAAGCGAGCTAATGAGTAAAAACAAAAGGAGAAGGAATGCGGGCATTTTTTCAAAACACATTCTACAAACAAACATGCATAATTTAAACTGGTGTACTAAAAAAGAAGATTGCTGGTGAGAACTTTTTTTTATGCATTCAAGTTTTTTTTTTGAAACACTTCACTTAAATAAACGATAAAGAGGTTAAAAAAAGAAAGAGCGAAGAGATTCATTAAAAAATAGTGTAGTTGAAGAATATGTAAGTGCACTGCTGCTGTTATACACTTTGCCCTGCACATGCTCATTACATTTACAACTTATTCTCTTGCAAAAAAAATCCATTTTTAGTTTGATTTTATGACAGATAGGCAGCATTTTTTTTCTTATTATTCAATATAACCTAACCATTATGATATACCCATGCACATATGTATACAGGCACTAACACTAAAAAAAGTTTGGTTCCATTATAAAAAAGTTCTTTTGTGTTTTTTATAATAATAATAATAATAATACTCATTTCCAACAAGTAAACCTATACCGGTGGAATAAGAGTAAGAAAAAAAGAAGAAGGATGTATGGAGGAGAAAAAATTGCATGATGATGTTGCTGACTATGAGAGGGAAAAAAAGAAGAAGCACACACTTTGCTTTTTATTCACTCAAAAAAGTTGGTAAATGCATTCAATTCAGTCAAAGTCAAGTCGCATTTATGTAGAAACTGTTTTTCTCTTCTTTAATGCTACGATATCATTAAGCAAATATGTGCTGGTGCATCTCGTCTCCTTTTCTCCTTCTTCCCTTTTTCTTCAGGACAGGCAGTAGTCGTGGCAGAGAAAGTGGGAAAATAATGCTGATGCTATGAGATGACGACAGTGATCATGGCAGTGATGGTGGCGATATCCGATTTTTATTACAACGGGAGACAGAAATGCAATTGCCTTTTATGGTTCTCCTTTCCTGGGAAAGCAGAAGGGAAAGGAAAACATACAACTTTTTTTTGGTGGCGGTGGTGGTGTCTTTGCATTGTGGTCCCATATAAACTCGTATTAAGAAACGTCTTTATACGTGCATATATATATATTTGCTATGCAACAACTGTTTTATAGATGATATTCTAATATTTCCGATTCTGGATGCTACCCCTATCGCTTGTAGAAGCACAGCTTGTTGTTGTTGTTGATACCAATTCCCGGGAAAAATAAGGAGGTTGATCGGAAGGGAAGCAAAGAGGAGAGAGAGAGAGGTGTAATTGACAATGATGGAGTTGAACAGGGACAGTGGGAGAAAGCAAGGAGACAGAAGGAAAGTGAATTGTTGCAACACAAACACATAATATAGATAACCAGGGAAAACGCATATTTTATAGAGCTACATATATCCTATCAAGTAAACCTGAGAGTGTTTAAATGTGTATGTGTATGTGGCATCTCTACTAAACTGGCTGAAATCTTTACTCCCCATAGCTTATCTTCTGTTGTTGTTTTTTTGCACAGGAAGCTGTCCTCTTTAAAATATATGGTTTATTTGTGTGTGTGATTTGGATGATATGGCGAAATAGCAGCAGCATAGCAGCATCAAATTTGAGGAAAGGGTTTGTCTGACATAGAAACAGACAGAGAAACGTTACAGATAAAAATCAATACTACTTCATGCAAATAACTACGTGAATAGATTCGTGGAACACATTTATTGGAAACAAAAAAAGCACTTTGTGCACACACACACTCGGCAATATTAGAATGCGTTTACAAAGTAATATGAGAACATTTTATCAAGCCGTTTAAGTGGTTTCACATATATATTTTTTTGCAAAAAAAAGAAAGGAAGCAGAAGGACGATAAGAGTACTGTCTTATTTTGTTAATACTTTGAAGTGGTATAAGCGGTATTTTTTTAAAGCTTAAAAAAGGGAACAAGAGAAAAAAAATGTATGTGGAACGCAGATGTGTACAAAGCAGAGAATCAGAGTGTGAGAGGATGGATGAAAAATTCAACATTCTTAGACGCGTGTAGAGTAGATGTAGCAGCAGCAGCTCAAATATAAATGGTTAAGTACTCTATTATACATTTTCCCTTTGAGTAAAAAAAATAGCCGCTCTTATTTTCTCTTTCTTTCTTTCTTTCTTTCTTAAATAAAGACTCGGCGCTCACTCTTTTTTCCTTAAGGCTATTGCCTTTTGCCACGCTGCTTGTTGTTGTTGGTGGTGGTGATGTTGTGTTGTGTGTGCTGCCTTGCTTTTTCCACATTTTATCCCACTGCAACAACCAAGGAAAAAAATAGAAACATGAAGGCGTACAACACACAGTCAGACACAAAAATTTATAGACATTAGCATGTAGCAAAACATCCTGAAGATGAACAAAAAAAATGTATAACAAAAGCGAGAAATGTGCTACGTGCATGTACGCTCTCTCTCTCTCTTTCTTTCTCTGTCTTTACAGCTGTTTGTTTAGTTTAGCTCACACTCTTACAACTACTCCCTCCCGCCCGCAAATACTAGTAGAAAAGGAGATGAAGGACAGGCACCGGAAATTTCCAGCTCAGAGGTTACCCCTCTCTCTCTCCCTTGCTTAGTTTCCTTCTTTTGTGCTGCTCTTGCCTTGTACCTCGCCTCGTTTGACGTGGCTTACTTTTTTTAACGCTACTACTATACCCAGTTGTTGTACTTCCTCTCGCTCTCTCTCTCTCTTTTCTTTGTTAACCAGGTACATTTTTGTACACAAAAGACAGTCTATTTATACGAATGGATGAGAATATTACAATGGAAATAAATGTTTTACTTTTGGGTTTATACTTTTACGTAGAGTCATATCTGTTGGGTGATACTATGATTATTATTATTATTATTATTTATTTTGTAAGCATGACTGCATTAAGAAAGACCAGACACCAAATAATGCAATTCAAAACTATACATTTGTGAATGTGTCTTTAGGCAAGAGTTTTTCTTTTTCTATTTTTTTCTATTTGCATTTTTGAATATAAACTTTTTGCACGCAATTTACGGAGACAGCCAGGTATAAATACATACATTAGCATATTAATCCGTCTCAAAGGTACATTGGCTCTTATTATTATTATTATTATTATTATTATTTTCATTCTTTCTTTGATTGTGCTGCAAAGCTATTTTCTGGTTGTTGTAGCAAACACAAATTTTATGTTTGTGATAAAATACAATAGAATGTGTATCATATGTACATTATGGTTATTTTATTATTCATCGTCATCATCTTCAAATGGAAGCAATTCTTGCTTTTCATAACATTTGTCTATACTGTTGATATTTCTGTTGCTGCTGCTGGTTTGGAGCGGTTCCGTAACGCAAAAAGCGTATATATATAAGCTACTTATATATTTAGAATACCTGGGCCAAAGCTCGTTTGTCGTTGTTGGTTGGCTGATTGTGTTCAAAGAGTAAAAGGAGGGGAAATGAAATATTAAAAGATTTTGCTAAAACAATAGCAAATGTGACACACATGACATCAAAAGGAAAACAAAAGGAAAGCGTAAAGTAAATATAGCTACCTAAACAACTATTTGATTTGATGTGATTGTGATCCCAAACAAAGCATACCTACAGACAATATTACCTTGTCTGTTACACAGTAGCTATTTAGCTGGTTGCTCATTTTCTATATTTTTACTACTATTTATTATTGTTCTTGCTAATATTTTGTTAGTAGAGTTGGCCAAAGTATAGAATACAACTCTATAAAATTCCTTTGCTACTTCTCTAAACAAAAATTATAATAAGCATTATAATTTGTTGAGACGACGAGAATAGAAAGAGGGACAAAAGAGAGAGAGGGGGGGGGGGGAGAGAGAGAACATTAAAAAATAAAGCATATGAGCAAGTGTTTGAGAACAAGAGAAATATATGTGGAATGTAAACTCCCACCGACGAATGAGTTTATTAGGACAAATTCACCCATTAGAAAAAAAATTCACCCATTAGAAAATTGTAGGGGCAATTAAATCCAAATTACATGGGTACATTTCAGAGGCAGGGCACGCAACCATGGCCATGGCTTCCTCTATGTCGTGTCGTTCTATTCCTTTCTTTTCCCCTTTTCTTTCCCGCCACTATGCATATAAAATAATATGCTTGTAGGAGGAGGTACATACTATACTATACAGAAGAGTGAAAGGGCATTATAACCAACCAGTAATCGTAATAATAACAAGTGTATAATAATGACAAAATGAATGCTTATATGGATATATATATATATTTGTAATAATAATATGTACACAAACTATAACAGCAAGTTGCTCTGGTAATACTCATCATCATCATCATCATCGCGGCATGTTTGCTCATATAATTTTTAGTACTATTTTGTTTGTACTTTTGTAGTACACTCCATCCAACACAGTACAATACACAGGGTGGTTATAGAGTGTAGTAATGAGCTACAAACAATGAAATCACTTGTTTACTAGTAAGTATTTAGATGACGGGAACGTGAGTGGCCACTGAACTTGTATATAGGTTTGTGTACTACATAAAGAGCAGTTGTATATGCGTATAATATGCTCGTAAAGCACATTAATTAACAACTTGCCATTTTACAAGCATGACTACATATGCACATTGTACATATAGTATACCTGCATGCATGTGTATATTTAGGTATTATTACACCTACTTGACTCAAAGACACGAATGAACCCAGGAAAATTGAACATGGGCTGGGAAATGAAATGACAAAACACATTTTATGATTGCTCTCTTTAATATTTGAGCATAAAAGTGGATGGCTAATGGCTAAAATTAGAGGACTGGTGAGGTCCAAAATCCCTTTTTATATTGCCTCAATAAAACACACTGTTGACCTAAATAATAATGATTTAAAAAAAATAACTTCACAGAGAAAAAAAATTGTTTTAATTTATTTTTTGTATATAGCATTCATTTTCTTGGTATTTATGTGTTTATAGCGATTTGGATTGCATTTATTTTTGAATGAGGTGAATTTTCAAGGGAAACTTGAGAGATAGCAAAACTCGTGAAAATATAATCATAAAAGGACACAATTTTTTTTACAAGTTTACTTTTGTAAATAAATCCGAAAAAAAGTCAAGAAATATTTTTTTTAACTGGACAAGATGGTGGTGACCAGTCGCTAAGGGAGAAAGAAAAAGAATTAAACCTTTTCTTGTTATGCCTGTATTTGTATTTACTTGTGTTGCAACGGTTGAATGATTTTTATCGCCTCTTCTTCCTAGAAAGGGAAAAAAGATTGAAGTTTCTCTTTCCCGCTTTCCTTTCATTTGGAAACATGTGTGTGTGATGTTTACGTGTGTGTATTTTGGAAAGAGAAAAGAAGAAAGATTCATCAAAGGACTATTTTCCATGAAGATGATCTTGACTTGCGATGGCTGCTGCTCCTCCGTTTGTTCTATCCATCTACCCAACTGTATCTTTTCATAAGCGAAAAAAAGATATTTAAAAAAAAATCCTACCTTATTAGGTATTTATATATTTGTAGGTACATAGTTGGTATGGTATGTATACTGGTATGTGTATCAAAAGAGGAGAAAAAATTCGTAGGGAAAAAGCGCAAATCAAAGAGAGGAAAGCAGAGGAAGAAATGAACAAGAAGGGAAAAAGGAAGAGAGAGTGAAAAAATAAATTTGGTATTTGTGTCTCTCTGTGTGCATTTCTTTTACGACATCAAATGAAAATGCCCCTGTGCATTACATAGACGAGTAACTACTACACAAACAGAGGAGAGAAAAAGAAAAAAAACACACCAACACACAACCAACCAACCCAATTTGCCATTACTTTTATAGCGTTTTCAACTGTTGTAGATGGATCTCCCATTAGTGAAATGATATGAACACAATGACTACCACTGGATGTCTATGTGTGGTAGTGTGGTGTGTACATGCTGTTGTTGTACTGTGTGGGTGTGTGTGGTATTTGATTATTAACTACCGAAAGCATTTATGCTTAAGAGGTAGTTAATGCGATCACTCTGTTTGTCTGTCGGTCTGTCTGTCTGTCTGTCTGTCTGTCATCACTCTAGCTCCACTCTGTTTGTCTGTCGGTCTGTCTGTCTGTCTGTCTGTCTGTGATCACTCTAGCTCCCTCAGGCGTTGACCGATTTTGACCAAATTTGGCATGGCGCTTCCTCTGACCATTGTCACCTTCCCTATCGATTTTCATGAATTTCCAAAAAAAATCCAAAACTTTCAAAATTTTGAAAAAATTTTAAAATTAAAAAAAATTGCTTCGTTTTAGATGTTCTGCTTTCGGTAGTTACTTATTTCCGGTTTAAACAGGTTTTATTTGTTGTTTGGAAGTGCACCAAACCAAAAAGAAAAGAAAACAACAACAGGAATGGTGGAGGAGATCAATCGCTAAATATATATTTCTTTTTTAAGATTCCTTTTGTTAAACTGGTGGGATAAGAATAGAGAGAGAGAGAATAAGAAGAAAAAAATGCAAAATCCTACTGCATTGAATTTTGAAACAAGTATATATATTTAATATTATAGACAAAATGTAATCTATATAAAAGTACAACTAACACAGATGATGATATGATAGCGACTGAAATAAGTAGAATTTCTTTCTTTTTTAAAAAAGAAAAGAAAAGAAAAGGGTTAAAATGACAACTCGTTTCTATCCACTTTTCTTTTCCATTACTGCTCAAAGTAACAACATGAGAATGAGAGGTTGAGTTGACTGTGAGTGAAGTGTAGTGTAGTTTCATAATAAATATCAGGAGCCGCAGTGAACAAGAAGAAGAGGCTTAGGTCATTCAGAGCTAAATTGTTTGACACACTCAACTATGGGCCATAACGTGTTGTCTGATGTGAGAAGAGAGACTAGATTTTTTTCTTTGCGCTACTCAAGAATAAGACTCATCTCATAAGACCCTCTGTGTTCCTGTGTCTTTCACTTTATGTGTATGTGTCTATGTAGTCTACTACTCTGATTTTTTTTCTCTCTCTCTCTATTCCTGTGAAAAAAAACCCCACCGCCGACAAGAATTACAAAATTCCACTGTAATCAAATCCCTTTTAAAGTTCATCATTCCCATCGTTTTGTTCTCTCCTTGAAAAAAGGAAAGAGATTCACTTGAGGGAGCGCAGAAAAGAAAAGTGTGCGCTTATACTGTAATATACATATTGTCTACCTACATGACACACATACTAGTCATTTGCTCTCGCTCTCTCTCTGTATTATTTCCTTCCTTCTTCTTCATGTCTGGTTTAAGGATATTTTTTTTGAGTAAAAAGAAAATGAAAAGAAATAAGAGTACTTTTCTTCTTCTTCTTCTTTCTCTTCTCTCCCTTGCTGCTATATAGATTAACTCTACCATACTTTTTTTTGCTGTACTCTTTCGTGAAGTATCATATTGCATGTCAGACTCCTCCTTGTACATTTTTTTACTTTGCTTCTTTTCCTGATCTCTTATGTACCTCCACACACACCACCAAAAACACTGCCGCCTCATTTTGTGCGGCAGCAGTGATGTTGGTGGGAGTATTGTCTACTCGCTAGTATTATTTTTTCTGTGATTCTTTTTACAACGAGAGGGGGAAAGGGGTGCATTTTTCCCTCGGACTTGCAAAGAATACACCTACTTTGTATTGTTCAGACTCATGTCTGTCCTTTCTTCTTTTTGTCTGTTGATTGGAGTTGCAAGTGGGATTAAAACAGAATCTTGTACTAGTAATTGGTATTCTGCTTCCATTTGGGGTGAATGTATCCATCCATCTTAAAGTTAAAGTGAACGTCAATACCTACTTGATGTTTGTACTACTGTGGTTATCATTTTATAAAATTGTTCACTAGTTTTCCTCGTATCATCCTCGCCGTCATCTATATAATCGTCTGACAAAAGCTTGTAAAGATTTTAAAACTGATAAACAGATGAAAAATAGGGATGATGATGATGATGCCAGCAGTGTAACAATATGTGGCATGCGTGTTCTCCAAGTAAAGTGAAATTCCTCAAGTGAAAAGGAAAGATAATTGTGCGTAGGGAAAATGTACGGAATGCCTGAGAGAAAAATGCGAGGATATATATACTATTTTTTATTTGATGGAAGCAGAGTAAAATGTCGGTAGTAAATTCAGTTTGAAAAAGAAAACGTTTAAAAAAGTGGTAGTGAGAGAGGTGGATAGACAATAAGACATTTGAAAATATGCTCGTAAAAAGAAAGGAGAAAAGTGATTTTTATGTGTTTGACAGGTCAGTAAAGAAAGTAAAGAGTTGAGAAAGGCAGACGCACACACACACACACACACTCACAATCAGTGATATTCTGCGTTCTAGTACTATTTTGATACAGTGCACTTATACCGAAATGGGCTTGCATGCAATAATATGTCATTATTATTATTACTGGTATTATCGCAAAGTTTTGCTTTTAAAAAACCTGCCTCAATCTCCTTTTCAATTTTTTTATATTTCTCAAAAAAATCAAAGTTGTATTTGTTGGTCTCAGAACGACATTACGAGACGTAGGAAAATTACTATGATTATTACGTAAATGTAGGTTATTGCTGGGCTTGTCCAGTTTTCAACTATTTGTTTGTCTTTACTTTTCTTCTTCCATCAAAATCATTCTTGTTTGTAATAATCATCATCAAAAGCCATTATTATTCTTGCTATAAATAGTTTCGTGTGGTACCTGGCATGATGTGAAGGTAGTAAGGATTTTTTTTTTGAGTGGTCCGGTGATTTTTTTTGTCAGATGGTTTTGCCTTGTTTGGTAGTTTAAAAAAATACATAAGAATTAATAAGTTGAATGAATCAATGCATAAGATTGCCTTGAGAGAGACGGAGGGAGAAAGCTTGGGAAAACTTTCCGGTTTTCTTGTTTCTTCTACTTCTTGTCTGGTGAGAAGGAAAGAAAGAAGACGGTCTGTCTGTGAAACTAATAATAAAAGGAAGAAGTCTGGAAGAAGGGTGGAATCCCCCAAAATTGCACATTACAAAGTAATGGACTTTTATAGGTGGTAGTATAGCAAAATAGTATACTTATACGCTTGGTTATGTGTAAAAAGAGTAAAAACTTTTTTTTTCTTTTTTTGCTTTGTAGTTGCAGTTTTCATACTTATACGCCTGTTTGATTCCTTCTCGGCCTTGCTCTGCTGATAGTACGACTGGCAAGTCTACAAACTAAAAGTTCTTTTTTTTTCGCGGAAAGAACAAGAAGAAGGAAATCACAAGGAGCATTTTGTATAATGCTATGAGTGTACAAAAAGGTATATATGCATTATTATTGTCGGAAGTCGTGTACACTAGTTTGGAATGGCATAATATGGCCTCATGTTATTTTCTCCCTGTTGGAATTCTACTGCGGCTCTTGCTCCTCTGCTCTGCCACCGCGTTTGACTTGACAGAAGCCACCTTGTGAAGAAAAAAAATATATATAAAAAAATCCATGCGAGTGGAGAAGTTGAGTGGGAATTCTTCTTTGAAAATGGAGAATATGAGGATGGCTATAGTCTTATTATAGTGATTATTATGCCATGTTCCAAAGTAAACGCAAAGGTGGCTACTGCTATATGCTCTCTGTACTACAGTCTTTGCGTGTGAGCAAAATTGTAGCAAAATGTGAAGATAAAAGTATATTATATTGCTTTTGTTATTATTATTATTATTATTATTATTATTACCACTACTCGGCTGGTTGGTAGTTGGCTAGCATGGCGGAGTAAAGAGGAGCAGTGAGACGAGACGAGTGAACGCTTTGCTGCCTTGCCTTGGCCGTGTAATAATAGGAAGGTAGAAAGAGAATTGAACGTTTGTACACACATACAAACTAAAGTAAGAAATGACTTTTGAGCAGAAGAAGAAGTAAAAAGAAGGTTGAGATCTTGAAAGCGAGAGAGCAGTAAACAGACCATGGAATATGATTTTAGTTTTGTACGCCTTGAAATGGTGGAAATGGATGCATGGGCTTAAGTCAAATAGCCAAGAGGATCCTTCTTCCTCTCATTCCCGTCCTCCTCCTCCTCCTCCTCTTTTTTCTCTTCCACATTCTCCAACAACAGGAGAATAGAAAAGCAGAGAGAGAGAGAGACTCAGAGACAGGAAGGAACAGAGCAAAAGAGAGAGAAAGAGAGAGAGAGCAGCAGTTCTTTATCAATTTCCACTAGGATCATAGGAAGTCGTAGCGATTCTTTTTTTAGAGCTCTGATTCCCATTTCCCACCCGCTGCGTTTCTCCTTACATTCCCAGTTTCAAAATTTATGGAATTTTCCTTTTTCGTTTCTCTCTCTCTTTCTCTCTGTCATGATGATCATGATGACTATTTACAGTTTACCTTCTACAGGAAAAGGAAAAAAAGAAAGTAGGTATATCCTACTATCACCTTCGTCCACCAAAAAAATGAACATTTTTATCTGCTCTTCTCTCCCTCTTTAAATAACCTGTAAAAGGTGTCCTCTCTCATCTTATCCACATTTTCCTCCATTCCCCTCACAAAAATATTCCGACTCATAAAAACTAACAATGAATTATTTGCTTGAAACAACAAAAAGAAACTATTTTCATATACCTACCTTAATTCTTTTGTTGCCACCACATATCTTTACATAGCTTTAGTCCACTTATTATTATTATTTTTACCTCTCTCGCCTCGCCATTCCACTCAACAAAAAAAAGTCTAGTCTCATCACTTTGATTATATTTGGATTAGACATTTCCCCCACAATAACCTTCCAAACAAGCTTTCATTCTTTTTCTTCTCTTTTTACCCACAAACTCATCCAACCACTTCTTATACTCATTATCCTTATTATTATTACTTGGCTATCATCATCATTATATCTCTTTTTATTATAAAGAACTTTTCATTGCATTTACGATCATCATCATTATTATTATTGTTATTATCATCACAATAATCGTTTTTGCAACTCTGCAAGATGAAATACTTAATAATAATAATAATAATAATAATCCTTTATATTGTGGTTTTTTATACACCACAAAAATTCAACATTCATTTCCCGTTCACCGCCACTACCACAACCACAACTGCCATTTAAGATCTCCGGGAGAAATTCCTGCGGTAAATATGCTCCCATTCTTTTTCTCTTCTTCTTCTTCTTCTTCTTCTTCTTCGTCCTTTTTTTGTTTCTCATCTTTACGCAATTAATAAAAGAATCAGTCAGTGGGACATATCGATGGAATTCCATTACACTCTGGAGAGCCAGCAGCAAAAAAAAGCCAAGAGTTAGAGAACTAGTTGTTCTAATAGCTTTGCTGAATGTTCGCAAAAAGAGGAATCAAAAGAAAAAGAAGGGAAAGTAAAATAAAAATAAAATGTTGGAATCGTCCTCTTCTTCCTCTACTTCTTTTGGTGGTGCAATTACGAGGACTACCATGATGTCAACGAGTTGGCCTCATCTGTCTTTTGGTAGGAAATTAATTTGCCTCGATAAAATATCGAGAGTGTAATATATCTGAAAAATGGGAATTGAATGTCTTCTCTATAATATTCCGCCTCACTCACTATTTTTTTCTCTTCCTCTTCTTTCTTTCTGACTACTGGGCTTTTTTATATGTGTGTTTGTGTCTTTTGTGGCTTATTATAATGCAATATTATATTGATATGGATATACTAGTAAGGTATTTTATGATGAAAAAAATTGGTACCTCTTTCTCTCTTTTTTGTGCTCCCTCTGTCTGCCTACATGTATGTTATTCCATTCCACCAATTTCTTCTTTCTTTTTTTTTGTGCCTGCTTTTTTGTGTGTGATTGCGACTCTTTTTCCATTTGCCAGAACGTGTGTACATATATATATTTCTCTGTGTGTAGTTTTTGCCACTTATTTTTTCCAGTCATGCGAACGAAATGGGACGGCAATGAAAGTGTTGAAGATAATACGACCTCTTTCTTTTTTGCTTCTTCTTCGGCGACGAATGTAAAAAGATGTGAAAGATAAATGGGTTATGAGTTATAAGGGCACTTGTGCGAGAGAGAGAGAGAGAGAGAGAGAGAGAGTTGAGAAATAATACTCCGCAATAAATATATTACGGGGGCTGACATAAAGAAAGAAGAAGAGGAACTTGCTGTATGATACGGTGGGGTATGAGTAGGGATTCTGCTGAGCAATGAATACTTCATCTGTTATAAATAACATTTATGTGCTATAAGTGTGCTGTGAGTAGGAGACGTGTTTTTTGGTGTATTCTACTGCTGTATCAACAAGAGAAACAGAAGAAGATGAAGAAAAAAACACAGTTATCTTCTTCTCAGCTTGATTCCTTAATCTTAAAAACGGAAAAGAGTAAGAGGGGAAGAAATGAAGAAGAAAAAATAAAGCTTTGCCGGAAAATCTCCCATCGAATAAAAAAGGTGTAAAGTGAAAAAGTCAAGGATGAAGTACGAGTGGTAGTGTGCTCTTCACACAAATACATTTTATACAAGTGCTCTCACACAAAAGTCCCACTCTATAAATATAGTGCACACTTTTTTTATTAAAATATATACATATATATAAATATATTATTATCTCATAAACACATAAGTCAACATACAAAATTTTTATTGCATTTCATTTCCTTTTGCAAAAAAAGAAGATAATAATCTGGCTACCTGTCTGCTGCCTCTGGCTATTATACCACATTGTCTATTGTTTTCCCCAAAAATAACTTTTAATTAATTATGCGCATAATTATCTATGATCCTTTCTCTTCCTCACTTATTGTTTCAAAGACAATTGTTATATATTTTTTTACAAGAAAAAGTAAATTCTCTACCTGTCTGTAAATTTATTTCACAAGTTAAGTGTTTTTAATAATAATCAAAGCACACACTCCCATTTTTTTAGGAAAAGGCAGGGGTAAGACAACACAAAAGGCTTTATCTCTCTCTTTCTCTCTCTCAACACATCTTCATCATCAAGTCAATGGTATTTACTTTTGTAGCTAGTTTAGTATTTTATTGTTTTTCATATAAAACGGTAGTAGTGGGATTTTGGGATGTGTCCGTGATGTACTGTTACATATGTATATACCTACCTACTATTGTTATATATATGACAACTACTGCTGCTGTGTGTCATGTGTTGCTGAATCTTTGCAAGTTCCCATTGTTCATAGTGTGATGATGATATTGTTAAACAAGGGGTAGTAAAAGAGTGCGAGCAAAAGAAAGCAGACAATGGACAAGTCTTGGTGGTACTGCTGCTGCTGATGATGATGATGATGGAGCAAAGCATACAAGCAAGCCAAACTCGAGTGCTTTTTTGTTTCTTTTGTTCTTTCCATTTATATAACTTATATAGCTAGTTGGTATAGAAACAATGAGAATGATGAGGATGATGACCATGATGATGATGATGATAATAATCAGATCACACAAGAGAATGGTTGGGCTTGCTGGTTGCTGGTGGGATGTTGATGGTAGTGGAAAAGCATGTGTACTATTTTTGGTACATGATTCCTCTTTCCCTTCTACTCTTCGTAATTGGCCCACACAGAAACAATGTGTGAGAGAGAGAGAGTGTGTGTGTGTGTGCTTGAATGGGTCCACATATTTATTCCCTGTACTACACAAAAGTTTTAATAGAAATATAAGATAAAAATGTATACATGGTTGTTATAGGGATATAGAATATTATTTTTACACATGACGTAATATTAGATGTGTTGGACCTCCTCCTCTCACGTTCACTTTTTTTCTCTTGTGAACCAAACAGAAGAGGAGAAAGTGTGGAATGCCCGTGGATATTATTATTATTACCTGGACTTTCTCTCTCCGTCTCTTTCTCTCTCTCCATGTCTTGCTGGCTGTTATGATGACCCAAGAAATAAAAGGGCACGCACGAACTTGCACTATAATCGTAATAACGACAAGGAGTGTTATTTTAGCCACATTACTCTCTTCAACAGAGAAAAAAGTAGAGATAAGAATGTTGGTTCCTGCTGCTGCTGCTGCTGTTATGGTGCCCGCTTCCAAGTATACCAACATGAGCTGATAATGATGATAATGACAAAAAATAGTCGCTCAACTTTTCCCATCTTTCCTTTTTCGGCCCATTCTTGTTTTTTCCCCTTCCTCATGGATATATGTATACTTGGAGCAAATAATATGTTGGTGTGTGTACATAAATATGATATGTTTACATTTCACCTGAAACTCCTGACAGAGTGAAAACAAGAAGCATATATAGGAAATAACAAGTTTTATTTTGGTTTGACTTGGAAAACCGATAGGAATACAGACTGAAAAGCAGACAAAGAAGAAGAAGAAGAAGAGAAAACGAAATGAATAGGATTTTCCACTTGCTTCTTTTTTCCCACAAAGTTATTCTGAAGTGGCCTATTACTACATCAGTGACACACTACGATTACTACTAATATGACACATACACACAAAAAAAGCATCCACTGAGGAATACCCAAAGACATTCAAAAAAAAGAAAGAAGGGCAAAAAATAGCATACGTGTATAATATTGTGCATGTCGTGCATTCCCTTCCTTGGCGTCTCCATAAAGCATGTGTGCTGGAAGTTTAAGAAGAAGAAGGTGACGTGAGAGAGAAAACTAAATCGGGAATGTCGTCACTACACACCATCATCGCCATGGCACCACTGTGCTATATCGTGCAAAGAGTAAAGTCTGGTGAAAGTAAAGACAGAAGGAAATAAGTAAAAAAAACTAAAGAGACCTGACGGTGGGGAGGTGTGGTAGGACACTGAGGAACCAACACATTTTGTGCCTGCTAGTTCCACTGCTCCTCAAATCGATGTAAAGACATTGGAATATATTTTTTTTGTCGGTACATTTTTTGTTCATAAAGTTATAAGAGAGAGAGAGAGAGAGAGAGAGAGAGTGAAAGAGAGAGGTCTTTAGCTATTTCGCTTTCTTGTGGTTATATCCCGGAGGCTTCCTATTTTTTGAAATATGAGGTTGTCGGGCAAAGGAACGTGTAATGCTATACAATCTGAAAAAGTAGAGGAGAGAGTGAAAGGGAGAGAAAAATACTGGCAAAACGTTACTCTCGCCCATTTTCTATTATTTTTCGTCTCTCTCTCTCTCTGAACTTCTTTGCGCGCAAGCAGAGGAACATCATTGAAGATTGAGACAGACATGGCATCGCATATTACAAGAAAGGAGAAATGAGAGAGAGTGTGGGTGTATGTGTGTGTGTGAAGCCACATGCACACACACTCAGAGAAGGAACTATTATTGAAGGTATTGAAACAGTGAGAAAAAAAAAAAGAGTGGATACTTACAAAGTAAAGTGTCTGATGCCACATATTACGAAACTACCTTTTTTTTCTGGTGACGGTTTTGGTGATGGTGGAGGTGGTAAAACTCAACTCACCTTTTTGAAGAATAAGGTAGAAAAAAGAGAGAGAGAGCGAGAGAGAGAAGTGATGTAAGCAGCTCAAAAAGTATAAATTGGTGAAGTAGGAAAATGGTATAAGGACTTTGGATACCTTGATGAATGAAAGAGAAAAGAATAGAAAAAAGGAAACTGTGGCGGTGATAATGGCGATGTGACTACTACGGTGACGACAACGACAGAGGCATGGAATGGCAGAAAAGAAAGAAATGTCTTTTTGTTTGCTATGCCATCACACTGCTCTGCAGTCTATATAAAAGGAACACCAAAACTTGATACCCCTTTGAATAGAAGGATTTAACGATTATGTGTGTATACATAAATGTATGTGTGTGTGTTGAGAGGGAAAGTCTGCTTAAAAGATGTGGAAGAAGGAAAGTGGGCATTATTGTCGGATGCTTATGCTTATGTATGTCTATAGACATGCCGTGCGAACAACTGTCTTTTCATGCAAAAAGCTAGACAGCTTCACTGAGCAATAATAATAGTAATAGCTAATAATATTATACTCTTTAGGTATGGTTATGTGTGTGTGTGTGTGTGTGTCCTTGTAGCAGCCGATGCTGCCATCATCATCATCCTCATTATAAGTCCACCTTGGTCTATTTTATAGGTATATGAGTATGGCCGGGCGGTGGTAAATGGAGCAGGGTACTAGAGTTCCAAGGAAGGAGCAGCAGCAGTGCAAATGCATGCCTAAATGCTTATTATTGTTAGTTGAATGTTTTGTACTGAATATGGAGAGAGAGAGAGAGATGGATTTTGTGTGGTGTGGCTGTGTGTGAATTTGTGAGTGAATATATTGTAGGAAGCCATTATGCTTTTAGAAGGTATAAAAAGGGAGAAATGGAATAGCGATGATGGCGGTGGTGGTGGTGGGAGTGTAGAGGATGCAATGATGGTGAAGTAATTTTCTGACGAAATGAAATGTGTCACTTTAATTCATCCTAGACAGCTGTGTGTTGATGTGACTGTCGTGCAAATTACACCACTTTGCCTTGTAATTAATGACGTTAAATCACATTTCCGAATATATACAAAAAAAGTCAAGGGAAGAAGAAGATGAATAAGCCTGGGAACAGAAGGATGAAAACGAGAGAGAGAGAGTGAGAGAGATGGAAAGAAAAGAAATAGCCAAACTTGCACAATCCTTTTGATTCCTTTTTTTTATTAAATATTCTACTTTGGGTTTAGTTGCTGATTGTGAAACTGAGAAAGAACAAAAGGTAACAATCAAATTGTACGTTACTAGATTAACTGCTCAGTTTCCTGTTTCATTCTCAAATGATAAGCAAACAATACAGTTATGAACTGACCAGTGAATACAATTTCCCTTCCTTAAACAAAAACGTTACTATTTGAACACAATTTAATAAAATCATTTACATCTTCATCTTTTAATATTTTAATATTTTAAAAAAATCTTTCCAAATCCAAAGTTCTAATTCGGGTAGTCCAATTCCTTTCTTGTCCACAAAACAGAAAATGTTTATCTAGTCTACAAAGTGGGAATGTTAAAGAAAGGAAAAGACACACAATTAAGTAGCATTTAAATATCAGGCCATCAGGCCCCAGTGAAAAAATAACACTTATCAAATCAAAGTTTTCTTCTTCAAAACTTTACAATGATTTTCTCTTTTTAAAGAAAGGTGATTGTAAATCCATGTGTGTGTGAGAGAGAGGAAAATCTTTTGGAAACTGCAAACGACATAAAATGCAGAGGATGGTGGGGAACGCGAAAAAAGTGAAGAAAAAGTAAGAGTGACAAACCCACATTTCATGTTGTACATGCCAATTTTTTTTATTCACATCTGCCTACTCACAATCAGCTCAACCTACAAACCTAAATAGGTATATAGTTAGGTAGGCACAGACATACATAAATATATATTTGCAATATATATGAATATTATATGTTGATAGTCACCTCATGTCAAGTCTACTTTATGATGATGATGATGATGATGGTAACGACGATGGAGGCTGACACGTCCTTTTTATTCTTGCAAGGCTGTGTGAATATATAAGGAAGTTGGCACTAAAAAAAGTGGATACATATATTATTTTTGTATGCATTACAGGTAGGTCGTTAAATATGGAGAAAATTCCAAACAGTCAAAGTTTTGCGTCTAAATTTTTTCTGAAGGATAGATATAAAAAAGGGTGAAATGAAGTGAACAAGAGCGGAGGACGACGACGACGAAGAAGAAAAGATTTATACACATCATATTTTTCGTTCAGCAGTAACGTTATTTTATTAACACACTTTTCTATCCAACTAAAAAAAGTAATATCCGAATATAACATTTTTTATAATGGGTGGGATTTATGTGGATGTATGAAAAAAATATATAAAAAAATCCCAGTTCCATTCCATCTTGTTTTTTTAGTCTGGATCTAAAAATGTCCTTCAAACTTACACATTGTGTCTAGGAAGAAAAAAGCAAATATGGACTTATTCCAAAGTTTTTAACCTCGGGGAAAAAATATTATTTTACAATAATTTTTTTTTGTAATAAAAATGTGCCATATAATATTATTGTTATTAGTATTATATTTTTCTGCAAATGAAGGTGTAAAATTTTCTTTTTCTTTTCTTAGCATCACCAAAAAGTCATTCGTATCATTTACATTTCAAGTACTTCTACACGGCCTTAATTTTTCCACCGAGACTTCAGATTCAAAATAAAAATATAATTTTTTTTCCTGAGATTCTCAACAGTTTCTGGGATTTCTATTGCTGCATATTATTGCAAGTGTAGATCCACTAAAAGGCGCATAATAATGTTTAATGTAAAAATATACACAATTATAGTCAGTCAAGTGTTTATTTATACACTTATTTTATATGAGTTGACTGGGATAGAAGTAGTAGCAGCAGCAGTATCAACAAATACAAGATTCACCAGACATAAAAGTCATGAATAAAAGATTCTATTTTTTCGTCTCAGTTAAATTGCATATAAACAATGTATTCCTGTGAATTCATTAGAATAATATTCTTTTCTGGAAAAAAGGTAAAAAAGATGAAAATCTTTTTGCTGATGCTGTTCTTTTACTCTCAGACTCTCTACAAGACACGTGCTTCATATTTTCACAATCATGATTACGCTCTTGTTATGATACTGCCACAGAACAATTTTCTTTTTTTTATTTGAATGCTGCAGGTTCTTTCGAAGGTATGAGCCAAAAAAAGTGGATGTAGTGTGTGTATAGTCATAGTATTTTCATACAAACTTTGTGTTTTATTTTTGTTTCAGTGAAATTTTCTAAACAGTAAAAAAGGAGGAGAAAAAAGCAAGAAGACATGTAGAGATTTATTTGGTTGCATGTTTGAATAAATGTGGCTTTTTAGAAGCACTTTCTCTCAAGTAAAGTCAAGCAAGAGGGCTGTTATTTTCGGAGAAGAGGAGAAAAAAAAAAGTGTTGTAGGTAGTGAGAGAATAGAGGCATACTTACATATGACATGCCAATCATGAATGATTGAGACCCATAAAATTTTTACACCCGATATTGTTTCCGTATAGTAAAAAATAGGTATATACGTATACCTATCTATAATATGAGATTTTTCTGCTTCCTACATAATATATATTAGGCATATTATGTACACATGTAGCCCATCACATCCCATCCTAGCCGTCGTGATCCACAACTGTTAAAAGTTTTATTGGGGCATTAAGGTTACAAGTTATAAAGGGCACCATGCCACGAGAGAGAAAAGTGTGGAGATGGATGGTAAGCAAAAACTGACTGGCTGAGACTCTACCTTTTTTGCAAACAAGATAGACAAGAGGTGGTAGTAGTCGTAGTGGGGGAAGAAGAGGAAGAGTCTTTTTGCCGCTCATTCATATGAGCAAGTTTATCGATGCATGTAACGTGGCTTGGTGTGTGTATGAAAGAGGGAAGGGGTTAAATGTATGTATTTTTTATGGAAGATAAGTATGTGTGTAATATGCAGTAAGAGAGCTTTTCATCTCTCATGTTTTTCAAGGCATACGACAAGCTCAAGATTCCTTTACTTGTAAACGCGTATGAATGAATGTATGTAAGGGAAAGTAGGAATATATTTTTTTTCTGAGTGGAATCTACTTTACACCAGTTTGTTGCTGCGATAAAAAAATATATATGACAGGGGAAAATAAGTCTGCTGTGCAAAAACTGGAGACTCGTTTTTTGTAGCAAAAAGGATCGTTTTTCAAGAAGACGAGGTCACGTTCTCTTTTTTTATCGTTGCTCACTATTTACAAGTCAGATACACTCTTGTATAACACCACTCAGGATATTATTATTACTTTTCATGTGACGTGCTTCAAATGATGGTGACTGTGCGGTGGTAAGATTTTTCGACCTAATTTGAAAGGATGTAAGGAGAAAGCTTACAAAATAAGCTGTATGAGTAGCTATGTCAGAAGGAAATGAGCTAATTCTTGGAAAGCGTTAAATAAAACCGACTGGTGAAGAGCTCGATAAGAAGTATCGGGTAAAATACCTTAGTAAACGTGTCCATTAAATAATTACCCATATTGATTTAAAGGGATTGATGTACTGGAATTACGCATTAAATCCTTGAGCGCACAGGTGCTCCATTTATTATTTATTTTTTAGTTTTGGGGCTTGACTTTTGAGGTTGTACGTCGTACGTCTCTTGTTCGACGTTCTTGCAGGCAACACGGCAGTTATTCATGATACATTGCACTAGATACCTATTAACTTAAATATATTGAGACATTCGTCAGCGTTTGAACATTGCTACATAGATTTGTGAGCATTGACAAATAAATCTCCCACGCCCACGCATCCCTGGCCCTAATATAATATAATGTACTGTGTGAGTATGCCTATCAGATAACTCATCTGTTTTGGACAAATAGAAGATTGAGTGCAGAAAAAAACTAAGTTATTTGAACCTTCCTCAAAAAGAATTGTCTTTATTTCCTGTGACACGAACAACCTATAAAAGTAACCAGTTCTACACCTGCTTGCTCTTCAGCAGATACAACTATATATTTTACAACTATCCGTTCACCTGACCAGAAAAATGTACTTCCGGCCCTGCAGCCGTTGTTGTGAATCCAATCTAAACCCTATTCCTATTCATCAGACGGATAGGTATACTTTATTGCTGGCTCGCTTGCTCTTCTTCCTTCCTCTTCCAAAAAAGGAGAATGAAATCAAGTTGACAGAAATAAAACACGAAAGTATTTCGGCGTCGTCGATTATCGTCATTGCTACACTTTACTTTCACTCTTCTGCTCCTCAAAGAAATGAATACACTTGAGAAGGAGAGCAAAATGGAGAGTGTGTCGGTGTATCAAGACGTCGGTGTTTATTTTCAAAACTTGGCCGTTTTTGGCAAGTAAAGGAAGTATATAGGAGTAACTAATAGACACATAGTTTGTTAATTCCTCCTCTAGACCAAAATGTATTTACAAAAGCTTGAAACACTTTTTAAGAGAAAACAATGTCAACTGCTATTTGACAAAACCACTCATTCATTTACTGCTATTTGAAAAAGCTAATATAATGAGGCCTTGGGCTTCAGGAATGCACACTTACAATCTTACAAATTGTAAGTTAATCCTTCAGTGTTCTCCACCTACTGGTACTACATATAACTAATAGCAGTA
>JAITYZ010000914.1:0-21179 GCA_027744595.1 Paronellides praefectus
TAGATAATGGCTGTTTGTGAAAATGGTCTTCCTGTTGATTTGTTTGTTTCTGGGAAGAGCAAAAGAGAAGAATGGATTGCGGAAGAATTGTCGTTTTTTTGCTAATCTGAGCTGGACAGAAGTAAAACGATGAAAAAAAGACAAGAGGTGATCAGCTCGGATCGAGATAATCATGTCACGAGAGAGGAAAACCCCATTGAAATAGGAACGGATGGGTTGTGGGGAAAATTTTGTCATTTATTTATTTGTTTATTTTTTTCGGGTTGTGTAACTTTTGAGGTAAGTCACCAGAGAGAAGAAGCCTACCTGTGACATTCTCTCAAGAAGGTCTCTATTATTAGAAGAACAAGTCAAGGGGAAAAATGTGAAATGAATGGTGACAGAAGTGGAAGAAGGAGAAGACTAAAAAGAAAATCTCTGTTGCTTTTGTTGCAAACAAAAGAAAAGATGAAATCTATTTATGTGATTATTTACACAAGTAGATGCCTAGATCGAAAACGAAGCTGCTACCTAGCTTCTTGTCAATTTGTTACAAAAAATCTATTTAGTTACACCACCACCGTAACAGTAAAATGGTGGTGCGGTATGGAATAATAATGATGTGAGTTGGCAAAAATTAGAATTTGCATAAACACAAAAAGACAAGATATTATGAACTTTGGCACTGTTTCTTTTTGTCAGGGGGAAGAAAAGACAATTTTTTAACATGTCATAAACAAACCAATCACAAATGTCCCATCACCACCCGCCAAACACAGGCAATCATGCAATGTCTATCGTTACTTGTGAGAGTAGATGCAAAAATAATACTTTTTTATATAAAATATTTTACATGCACATGGTTACTTACTTGGTACATTTTTCAAAGTTTTAGCTGGTATTTTAATTTATTCTGCTTCTATGATTGTCCTGTATTTATTTTTGCTTTTGGGTTTGATTCTTATAAATCTTTTTCATCAATCTACTCAACTCTTTTGCCCGACTCAACCTGGAAAATGGCACCTATTTTGAAAGGTTATCGACTAAAAGAAGTCGTCATTTTGAGCCTTGCTGTAATTTACCTATTATGTCCTACATGCAGCGGAATTGAATGTGGAGGTTGTGGTGAAGGAGCTTTTGAATTTAAAGAAGACGGAAGGGTAATTAATTTTCGAACCTGTGCTAATGGGAGGCCAGACCCATGGAAAGGCGGAACATGTGCACCTCCATCTATTAAAGAATGCGCTCGAGTAAAACTAATAGAAATCAAAACCGGCAAAGATATAGGAACAACAAAAGCTTGTGGTGTAGAGCAACAGCAAAAGGCTTGTCTTAGGAGCATTGCTGTGAAAATACTTAAAGCGTCGGGATGGGAATGTTTTAGAGTCAGTGCAGCCGACAATACCTGTAACAAGGACAGAGGTCTTCTAATCACGAGTATCGGTGCCGCGACCTTTAGTAAAGTGGAAAGTCGACAATCTGAGAAAGACTATGAATTTGAGTTCTGCTACTGCAATTATGATGAGTGTACGAATGAAAACCCGCGTCTCAAGGCAGAAGGGGAAGGGGGCTCGGAAGGGCAAGGGGGCTCGGTAGGGCAAGGGGGCTCTGAAGGGGAAGATAAATTCATATGGAACGTTGCGACTCCAAAGTTTACAGAATGGCCATTCCTCATTTACGGTCTGTCAATAATTTCAATCTCATCTTGCCCAGGAATTATAGCAAACTTCTGATAAGTTACTTGTCTCTTCCTCACCTTGTTCCTGCATTGCAATACTGACACGGATGGATTTACAAGTTTAACAAGTTCTTTATTCCTTCATACATCAAAATTTGCCTTCACGTATAAAAAACTTTATATCCAAGCGCAGCAATAAAAACAATATTCATTTGTACATACCTACTGACAAATTTTGGAAATGATGCTTCTTTTGTATTTTAAATGTAAAAACAAATCAAATTGCACCTTTTATTTTACTTCATTCGTCATCTTCCATCTCGGAAATTGTTTTTTTCATGAAATATTTTTTTTCAACAAAAACTCTCCACCCACTTGTTTCAGCACACTTCCTATTCACATTTCATCTACCATTTTTTGCAGATTGCTCATATTTGTCATGATCATCAGAAAGAAAATACACCAGGAAAATTAACCGCAAGCAAAATTATTTTACCCTACTTTTTCCTACTCCTTCCTACATCTACCTTTCCTTTCATTGTGTCCTCAGTGGTAGCAGTAAAACAGAAATAAACAGTTTTTCACTCTGTAGCTTTTACTTGAAGCACAGCGAAGAGAGCAGCGTGTTATTTGCTTTTCTCATTTGGTATGTTGGTCAGTTCGGTTCAGTTCATTCATCCCTAAGAATATTATTATTATTGTACCCTCTCATAAGTATAAGCACAAGCATGTTTGGATGTATATTATTATGGCTTGTTCTGATCATCAAAATGAATTCAATTGCAAACTCTTTGAATTCCGCATCTTCCACAATAACCCCACGTTCTTTGTTTATGTTAGGCATGTATGTCTGGATAAATACTTTTTTTCTGAATACTCCCGGTCAATGCTGCAATTTTTTTGTAGACAAGTTTTTTTTCTTATCCCGCATGTTTTTATATAAAAAATAATCATTGCAGCTCGAAGCAACATCCGTTCAAATGGAATTGCAGATATTCATCATCCTTTTCAACTCATTTTAGAATCCATTGCACGTATCCCTTCAAATGTTCATGTTCGCTACTTTTTTTTCTACAGATAGCTTCAGATCAGCTCCGAAAGCTCCGCTTCTTTTTGCTTTTTTCACCTTGCCATTTTATATTTCCGTTGTGCTACTCACATTCAATCCGGAGTGGAGTTTTGAGAGAATTTTTTATTCTGTACTCTGCACTCCTTCATTCATATATGTTTAGAAGAAAAAAAATGAAGACTTCTTTTTTGCGTATTCTTGGCAAGAATAAAAAACAGACTTTTTTGCGAGTTTTGCTGGTAGCCAAAAAAATTCAAGTCAAGTGGAAAAAGCTTCTGCTGCTGCTGGTGTGATACGACGGCATGCACAAGGAACAAAAAAATGATTTGAAAGAAAAATAAGAGAGAATCCAGAAAAACTACATCATTTTTTGTGCAATGTCAGCAATAAAAGTAATGTTATTTTTTTGCTCGGCGAAAAATAATACGTGGGTATATACATAAGAATATGTGAATGAACTGAACTCCAGAGATATACTTTGCTGAGCACTGTTCGTTTTTCTTATTTGGGCTGTGAAATGGCGAGAAATCCATCAAAGCTGAAGAGAGAGAAAAAAAGAAAATGAGGGCAATTGTTTGAATCTAGGTTTTTTCTTGAAATTCAGTGTGTGCTAGTGAAATGGCGAGAAATCCATCAAAGCTGAAGAGAGAGAAAAAAAGAAAATGAGGGCAATTGTTTGAATCTAGGTTTTTTCTTGAAATTCAGTGTGTGCCCAGTTGATGATGGTTCTTTTCTCTCTGCTGCGCTAGTTAGATAATGGCTGTTTGTGAAAATGGCTTTCCTGTTGATTTGTTTGTTTCTGGGAAGAGCAAAAGAGAAGAATGGATTGCGGAAGAATTATCGTTTTTTTTGCTAGTCTGAGCTGGACAGAAGTAAAACGATGAAAAAAAGACAAGAGGAGATCAGAAAGGATCGAGATAATCATGTCACGAGAGAGGAAAACCCCAGTTTTTCATATGCGTGCATACCTACCTGCATATATACCTCACTTTTATTAGAGAGCCCAATGCATAATAATCTGCTTTTTTCTCTCTAGATGTATACCTATCTGAATACAGGTCCAGGGTAAATCGCAGAGGAGGGACCGATCACGGATTAAATTGAATCATACCACACAAAAAAATTGCACAGAAAAAACCATCTCTCTACAAAGTATACCTACCAATTATTGCAGAAGACTACGAGTACATTCTTTCGGTTCAATGATCATATAGTCGATTGTGTTGTGAGTTCAATTCTGCTGATTTTGTTTCGCGATTGGGCCACTCAACATTAAATTCAGCAACGAGAGGAAAAATAGAAAAAAGAAAGGTTATCATTCTTCCTTTTTTTCGTTTATTGGTATGTGCTGCCTTGAACATACCCCACATTGTATCCAAAGGAATAATGACAACAGGTACATTTATAGATCCCTGTGCTTAGTGGCTGTCACATTTGTAAATGGAGAAAAAACGGGGTCAGGGGAAAATACTGACTGCGTTGCATACTATTCAAACATAATAATCATCATGCGCCATTCATTGCCATCATTCTTAAGATTTTCATTCTTCTCAAGCCCTCCTTCCTTCTCTTTTATGATTACCTACTTTGAGTGGAAAGGATGGAGATGTAGGAAAATGGAAAGTATTCAAAAAAAACATTGGTTTCATGCTCTGTAATGACAACCGATAAGAATGGCAATGGAAGAATTTGTAATCTTTCCGGAAGTATTCAAATTTTTTTACAGAAATTTTTAATGGACCAAAATTGTCATCCTCCCTGACCATTTGGTTTCCCCATTAAAAATTAAATTGCCACTTAAAAAATTAAAAATCCCCAAAGCAAAAGCAGTTTCAAAGAAAGTTGAAAAGTGAGTTAAATCGTTCCAAGGGGAAATGGATTTTTGTTCAGACATTTTTTTGTTATGTGCAAAGTGCATCTGCAAGTAAGAAGGAAAGCCCATAAACCTTGGCTTCTTTTGAGTGGATTACTACACACCACTGAAGGAATGGAAATGTTCTTATTTTTCTTTTTTCTGAATATTATTATTATTATTACGCATATTTATATATATACCTACATATTACATGACTTGTTCACAAGCACTCAACTCACAATCGAAAGATATATGGTTCTGAACAAATAAATTTTATGAACGCTAGACATGATGGCGATGGTGACTGGTGACATGACGTGGAATGTGCATGGACAGTAGTCCACTTCACCCACACATGCTTACACACACAGGTAGCTTTAAACATTTGGGAGGAATATTCTAAACACGACAATTCCATTACTTGGACTCTGTGCTTTTTTATATTTTTTCCATTCATACCTTTATAGGTACATATGTATATACCACACATCACATACCTGTCATAAGAGAAAAAGAAAAGAAAGAAGAAAAATGTAGAAAGCGAACACGTCTCTAGAGACATGACAAGAGACAGCATCACAAGTAAAGAGGACGTTGAAAAGAGTGGAAAGGAGGGAAAAGATGAGGATTCTCAGGTTGATGGGATGGGATGCAATAAAAATGATGTGCATATGCATACTATAATATACATTCACTACTATCTATCCAACCGTGGACATAGGTATGCAATATGAAAAAAGGGTCGTCAAAAAGGATGAAAACGACAAGAAAGAATCATGGCCATCATGCAATCATCATCAGCAGCATCATCGACATTGCCCAGCAACTTGAGATGCCTGACTGTGAAAAAGAGAAAGTCAGGAGGATGATGATGATGATAAACCATTAGGAAAAACGTGAAGTGAAACCACTTTCCTACATCCTCTTCTTCACTCTTCATACTTGTTTTTTTATGCTGTGTTTACATTTTCCTGCTATTCCACTGCCAGACTGAATTATTATTATGCGAATGCACACAACAACAAAACCAAGAACAACAACAACAAAAAAAAAGGAAAAGGAAGTAAAAATCTCTGAGAGATACACATATACTTATATATCAAAACAAAATATGTACAGGGAAATATAAATGGGGAAGGGGGGAGAAGGAAAAAGGTAAAGGAAAAAAACAAGATGATAATGATGATGGCGCCCAATAATCATAATCGTAATGGTAAGTTGCAGGGAGGAATGCCAAGGTGGTAGCGGTGTGCTATGAAAACAAGAGGAAAATCATAATAAATGTGCTGGCAAGGGGTCATTCATAAATGGCGTTGTTAATTTTTGAACAAGTCCGGTGTAAAAATGTCATTTGTTTTTGTGAACAGGTACCACTGCACTGGGTGGTGGAAATGGAAATAGAAGGGTAATGCTGTTTTTTGTGAACAGCCCCAAAAGTATAGACACGAGACTTTGAGGAAAGCAAGTGAAAAGAAATAAAACCATGAAGATTTCTTGATCATCAAGTCACCGGGAAATAATAGTAGAATGGAAGCAGAGAAGCGAAATGATTTTCTCCGATAATAATATTTTTGCTCCCGTTTTCTTCTCTTTCGTCGCATCTTCACGACTCTTTTTTGCTTACACTCAACTTTATTTTTAGTGACATGGACAGAACAGAGGAAAACATGGAAAGAGACAGGATGACACATGGCATCTGATTATGATTATTAGCAACCAAGATACAAACAGCGAGAGCAAAAACATTTGGATGTCTCTTATTTTCTTTTTCTTCTTGATTTTCTCACAAAACTCCCAAAAGTGATATAGCTCAGATGATTTTCTATATGTTGCATATATACAGCCCACATAACAATAAAATTTATCATTGGATTGAGTAAAATTAGGTGTGGAGTATCTCAAGAAAACCCAAAGCAAAACAAAAAAGAAACAATAACCTTCTCAACAGTCAACAATATCATCAAACCAACCCAGCAACAAAATGGATGACAAGACAAGACTCAAGCAGCCAGAAAAACAAAAATGGTAATAATAATAATAACAGATAAAAGTAAGTTGAGTTGAGGAGGAGAGCTAATAACAATGCATTTTTCTTTGTGTGTTGTGTGATTGCCTGTGAATGCGATTATTTTAGTTATGTGATGATAATGATGATGGGACTTGCACACAAAAAAAACTTACACACTCGAAAATAACAACAGCAAAAAAAACACATCAACAACAAAACGTATTGTTATGTTAATCGACTATCTACTATATCTTCCCTCCAACTATTTACGCCATTGTTAATGTCCCTCCTGTTGTCATTGCTCTGCTGCTGCTCTTGTTGTATTTCTTTTTGCTTCTCTGCCTTCTCTTTTCACTCTTTCTCTACACTGCTTACATACAAACATAGCTACTCAATATCTTGTAGGTTGTTTAGTTTGGGAATTTCCAAGAGAAGAGGTGCGTGAAATGACATCGTAATTCACGGGATACCCTCTCCCCCTTCATTTCGCTCTTTTCAACTCCAAAAAAGTAACTTTGTTCAAAACAAGTGTAATAATATATCTGCCCTTGTGCCATTAGAATACCGAATACCTATGCTTTTTCGCATTTACGCAGAAATAAACGTACGCAACGTTAAAAAAACTTGGGAATTTTTTCTTATTGGATATCTTATTACGATTATTACCTTTTCTCTTAAGGCTTTTGATATTTAGAGTTTGAAATTTTGAACCTTTTTTTCCAGTCTTAGAGATACACACACACGTGTGTGGGCTAACTGTCATTCTATTACGATAGCAAACCAATTTTTTTCAAGGAAATAAAGATTTTTTTTGGATGTGCCGTTTTTTCTAAGAAGGAAGTTCCTTCAAGGAACCTTGTGTATATGCGTGCTTATATGTAATGGGCATCTTTTGGTAAGTTTTTTTGTTAAATGCTCAGGAAACGTAAAACGCATTACATAAATATGGGAAAGTGCCAAAAGAAATTGCGGTGTACTGGCATTCTTTCTCCCATTCTATTTTGATGTTAAATTTTATAGATCTGTTGTGTGAGAGAGGTACACACACACGTGTACATATATGCACATAGGCATATGTATAACTGTTTTGGTGCCATTTGTTTTTCTGGGAATAAGTAAAAAGGATGTGCAAAAGTAAAATATAACCATTTTTGGTATATATCCTTGCGTGTTGTTATTTTTTGTACATTTTGGTATGAACTGGCATCGTAAAATGTATGTCCGAGGACAATAATAGGAAATCCTTTATGAGCGTTTTTTGGTGAGCATTACTCCATTACACAAAACTTGTATATTTTGTTGGGTTTTTTGAAATGCTAAACAAATGCATAGGTAAAATAATTATTTTGTGCATAAGATATCCATGGTCATCTCCATGTCTTTTCCCAGGAGCTGATTATATCCCGAAAAGGGAGAAATGTAATAAAAGGCGAGCAAATACGCATAAAATCGGAAATATACATATGCATTATTGTACAGAATTCACCTTTATTTTTATTACCTGGCCAATAGTATAAATATATAGAGCACACGCATACACACCTATGTACCTATACAATTATTACACGTTGGGTTGTAATCCTCTCTTACAGCCTTCAAGGCTGACAAAGTACCAGACCAGAACCAAATTCCTACCTTTTCCTTTCCACACACATAAAAATATATGTATATAAATAGATAGATGGATAGAAAGTGTCTGCGTCTCTTGGAGGAATAAAAAAGGAAATAAGGAGAAAAAAGTGAAAGTTAGTGAAATGGAACTGGCGAATGGTGAAAAAAGTCTTAAGGAAATGTGTGTGGTTGAGATGATCATTTCTGCTATTTTGATACCAAAACCTTACGACGACCGTCTGGAGAGAGAGAAGAGATGAGGAAAAGAAGCCAAACTAAAGTACATTGGCCCTTCCTGCGGTTGGTTGTGATGATGATAGCAGTGGTGGTGGAGATGGGCTAAGGTATAGGCATTCCTCTTATGTATTATGCAATGAAATAAAGAGAAAAAAGTGCATTGTAGCCAGTCAGCCTTGAGGTGGTGGCGGCAGAGTGGAATACCGATTTTCTTCAAGATAGCAGGTAGGTATTACACAGAACAAAGTACAAAAAATGTACGTATGCCTGCATGCATATCATTACCACAGCCGTACTTTCAAAACTACTACGTTTTCTTATGTGTGTGGATATGCGGATGATTCAAGTTTAAATTTTTACACATTTTTCCTTTGCATTATGTATTTTCTCTCTTTTTAGCCAGTTATTGTGTCTTGTCTGTTGAGTCATGTCGTACCTTCTCAGCTTTTATATTTACCTTCACCTTTCTTTTTTCTCTTGTTTCTTGGGAGAAAACGTACAGCAATATAAAAGGAGGAATCCTTTTGATGAGGAGCCTTTTTTTCTGACAAAGATGAGAAGGAGTATATGCAAACGTGAATTTTTGAGGTTTTTGTATTTTGTCCCTTATTATGATCCTCAGCTACACTCTTTCTCGACTAACCTTGGTATATATTATACCTATTCCCCTCACCACAAAAACTGTCTGTTCTCGTCTACGGCTACATGCGCCTACTACACTACGACAAAAACATTGTTGGAAGGTGGGAGTCTGGCTAGTAATTTATATAAAATGTATGTATACCTATGCAAGTCTGCATTTTCAAGAATACATACTTTGCATTCCATTCACACAGGGAAAATGGGAACGGTTGATTAAGCTCCCTTTTCCCCTATTATTCTTCACTACGACTTGTTCAACTTGTACTATGGCTTCTCACATTCTTCTTTTCTTTCTCGAAACATTCCCAAAATATGCAGCGGAGGAACAGCATTAGCCACAAAAGAATAAGGAATCTACCCTTTTTCAACAAGGCACTTTTTGAGTTTGAAACTCGAGCATAATAAAAGGAAGTAGGAGCAGCATAGCAGTAGCAATATAGTAGTAATTTTTTACTCGTTCAGTTCAGTAACCAGCCACCCGTGAGAATGAGAAAAAAAGGAAACGTTGAGAATGAGAAAAGGAGAGAGAATCAATCTCTTCAGCTTACAGGAGCTCCTTGCTACAAGTTTTTAAACAAGGTTTCTCGTGTTCCCTAAAGATTCTATTTTGGGATCCAAAAGAGAATCTTTCACTTTTCTTCATAATAATATCCAGAGTAAAAGCAAGTTTTTTTTGGGGGGAGATGTTTTTAACAAAAAAATGTGCTGTGCTACAAGATCGAAGGTAGGTACGTAGGTAGGTATATGAGAGGGTACGGATAAAAAATGGGAGTCAATATTGGCGGGGAAATGGAAGAATAATGAATAATGTATCGTCATCTAAAAAAAATAATATGAAAACCCAGTGGGATACGTTGAGACAGACGGAAACTAAGAAAGAGAGAGGGAGATAGACGACATGGGATCATGATTAAAGAAGGAAATGTGGATGGAAATCTAAAATTAGTATTTTTGGTAGGAATGAAATTGGATTGGAAATCAATATCAAGTCAAGGTGTTTCATGACAAGGCAAGGGACTCTTGGTTTTCTCTGTATTTCAGGAATTCTCTATTAGGATTCAAACCCTTCAGCTGACGTTGACAGCTATTGTGCCAGCTCTGCTGCTGCTGCTGGAAAATGAAATTTATGTATGAAATATTCAGGGATTTTGAAAAGCCCATTTCACCTCAGAGGAAGTGTTGGTGTTGGTGCGTGGGTGGATTTCACTGTGGTTATAAAATATAGTGTTGAACATGGAGCTACGAAAACGAGACGTGTGTGTGTGTCTGGGAAATTATCTATTAGGATTTCTCGTTATGGAAAAATAAATGTACTAAAAACTGTCAATGGATTAAATGATTGAAGAAAAAAGAGAGGAGCTGATGAGAAATGGACAACTAGATATTATAGTGAAATTGTTTATTGGTGGAAATTTTGATAAAATCCGTTTAATAAATTTTATCTTGATTTTCGCTAACAAGAGGTAACATTTTTTCAAGAAAAATGTAGGCATGTTTTCTTTTATTGATCATTTGCTTTATTTCAATTTTCAATCAAGCTACTTCCCTTCAACAAACTATTTGATTTTGAAACTGGAACAAATAAATTGCTTGTTTTATTTTTATTTTTTATACCGAAAGTTTAACGTAACAGCTTGTTGTCACCTGGTTATTATTCAATGACACATCCAGCAAAACTGTTATTATTGAGGTGATAAAATTAACAGAGTATCAATCATGACGGGATACGCATTTACGCATAATAACAAAACAAACGAGACAACCAAAAATTAAACTGTTAGGAAATCCACGGAATTGAGTGACATGGTGGTCTATAGTTTTTTTCGTTTGTACGTTGCTCGCGCAATTATGGGAGAGGTTTAAATATAGTTTTTTTCATGATGGTGTCAAGTTCCGTTATTACCCGTGTGTATCGTTTTCAAAATTCACCTGTGTTTCTGGTTAAGTGGCCATGAAACGTCACTGTACCCAGAGACCGGCTGATGACAACAACGCGACGGTGAGACAGTTGTTGCGTGATGATGACAACAACCAATTTTGCTGCTGTCAATTAATATCTCTTGAAAATGTGTCATTTTATCTAAAAAATAGACATTTTCGAGCTTTATAATGAAGTTAACGATTTTAGTCGAATATATGATAAGGCATTGAAAATCTTTCCAGGACTCACAAATCTGATAACATACCAAAAAAGTAAGTCGCAATACCAAAGAGTTTTCCACCCACATTTTTACCAAAATAGTATAATCCAAGCTTGTCAATTTTCAAACGAACAGAACGCGCAATTTATTGATTGAGTGTCTAGGTTCTCATTATTTGTGCGTAGTTTCATTTTTCTGTCTGTTTGCTAGCGAGCAAATGCCCTGTTTGTTTGTAAAGCGAAGATCCACGTAACCAAAATAATATTTAACCTTGAAGGAGTGAAGATAAGGCGCAAGTGAAAAAAATTCCATTTTAGCTACCACGGTCACATCAACACACACGCGCAGTAGAACAATACAACGCACGCGGCATTCATCATCGTCATCATCTGTCTGCCTTGCTTGTCTTGGTCTTGCCTACACCACACACTACACAAAATGTTTGAACGTCCATTCAACATGATCGCATCTTCAACACAGCTATACCATAACTACCGCAACCTTTATCCTCGTTATTATTATCATCATCATCCGTCGAGTGAAAATCCATTCTAATTTTCTCTGGATCGACGATGACAGTCTACACCGCGGACACCAAACATAACATACACCGCTTTCATAATGCAAATAGGACAGGAAAGGAAATACTGACGGTTAATCAACGAATAGAAAAAGATATACATGTAGAAGCCGCAGTGGACTACTTATGAATATGAAATAGGTGGGTATGATCAAAAGAGGAGGGGGAGTGAAAAGAGAATCAAAGATGCAAAAGTAAAACCAAAAACCGTCATCATTTCCATCATCATCATCACCCCCACCAGCACCAGCTCTAGAGATTGGGAGTTGCTGCTTTCATAACAGCGTGAAATGAAATAAAGTAGGTGGATAGACAGGAAGTGGTAGTGTGGCCTTCACTTTTCTATATAGCGCCACTTGATTTGATAGAGAGAGAAGAGAGATGCTCATTCTCTGTATGGTTTTCTGTTCACATTGCAGCACCAAAAAGCAGAGAGAAGATTGAGCTGCTGCTTTTAATCATTAAATCATTAAACTGGAAGAGAGATAATGAATATAATGGGAAGAGGGAGGTATATATATACTTTTATTATGAAGGTGGTACAATGTATGTCTCTTTGTTAAACATGTAGATATGCATTAATTAGACACGCTGGCTGCGTACTACCACTGTGTTGACAAAGGTGGTACATCAAAAACTCTTTTTGACTGCCTGCTGTAGTTTAAACCCAAGAGAGTTTGAAAGTAGATGCAGATCAGCATGAAAAATAGGTATGTAGTGCACGTTGCCAAAAATCCACCAAAAATTATGCAACTTTTGCAAAATCAGGGGAACTCTTGGTAATTGTGGAGGAGATGCGTATAGAAAGGTAGAGGTTGGAGGTATTGGTAATTTTCGGTTTAGTGGGTTTGGTGAAATACGTAACGAGAAGTGTCACGCAGTACTTCCAAAATGAACCTTTTAAATACAATATTTACTTTTGTGCTACTTGCATAGCGTTCGTAGTGAGATGTGTGTGGCTGTGATGTGAGGAGAATTACAGAAAATATAGTGCACTTGATAATAAAGAGACGCAGCTTTCATTAAAATTAAATTTTTGTCAACTTGTTAAACATTCCTCCCGTTTAAAAATTTATCAACTATTAATTTTAACAGATAACCTTACAGGTAAGCAGAGTGAATGCCTTGAATAGCTCTTGAATATTTTGAAACGTACGAACTTCTATTGTCTCTTAAAATACACACAGCGAATCTAAATTTATTCGAAAGAAGGCACGCGTGCTTGTTGATAACCTTACTTGAACCATACCAAGTAGAGTGTGCTTCCGTCTAGATACATTTACATATTATTGTACAAAAAGGAGAACCTTGACGGGAAAAATATAATTTATATTCATTTTCTCATTTTTCAACTATAAAAACTTCCTCATTTCACATCAAACAAACTTTCTCCCGAGTAAATACATACATGCTCGCAAACCACAAACAAATACATTTTTAACCTTTCATCTGATACTCTTTTATGATTCGTTTCCAAATTTACAAAAAGAAAGGCTTTTCTTTCATGTCCGGAAAAAAATATATAGAATGACACAATGATGTTAACCGAAACCTCCATTACCACAACTACTAACAAACTCAGCAACAAACAAACAAACAAATGTATAAATTCTCATCTTTTCGGCTTTCAAGGAAATTATTTTCCAAATTGTCTAGTTTCGGCAAAAGTGTAAGTAAAGTACACTTTAAACATCTCTCTCTCTCTCTCTCTTGGCTTTTCAGAGAAACAATGAAGATATCCTGCTGAGAGCATTCCCGACCCTGTTTGACTTGAAGCGTGCCACCCAGAAATGAGAAGAGGATTCATTTAAGTCCAACTTATAAAAGCATTGTTTCCTCTTTCTTCTTTATCTATCTCGCTATAGTCCATCAGCCTAGAAAATAGTCAAAAGGGGAAAATATCCCAACATCTTCACCGTCACAACAACAATAACATTTTAATAAAGTGGTGTTGGTGTGGTGGCATTATCCTAAAAAGCATTGTATTTCAAGACTTTAGAAAAAGACCATACAAAACTCTAAGCTCTTAACACACTCATCCCATTTGTTTTCCAATTCCAAGAAACAATAATATTTTCTGTTTTTTTACATTTTCTGCGTTCTATTATCATTATCATTACACAAAATTTTTCCGTTTGTATCGACCACCAAATCGACTTGGTATTTCTGGCAATTTTTTTGGAAAACAAGAGAACAATTTTCCCCCAACTGATAATACGAGGGTAAAAATAAGCAAATAAATAAACATAATAGTCCACAGTCCACACAAAGAAATAAAATATTATGTGAAAAATCGAATTTTTAAAAACTAGCTTTGCTCAAAACCATGGATAGTTGAAAAAGGTGGAATTTTTTCGTCCTTCAAAAAAAGGAAAAATAGTTTTCAACCTTGTTTCATGTTGATATTGTGAAATTTGTTATGTGAGCTAAACGATTTTAGGTTTTATTTCGGTATTCATTCCATTTTTAAAAAAAATACACATGGTAATGTACATGGTTTAGGCATATACATAAAAAAGAAAAGTCAAGAAGATTGACTCAAGCTGTATTTCTGCTACAGAACCTTTAAAGCAACAAATTAAAGTGTAAAATGTATGGGAAAAGGGTTATCGCAAGTTAACCTCAAGCACGTGTAGTGAGACTTTGGAACATAGAAAATAGGTATACATATTATTTTAGTATAAAAGTATTCGAGTATTTTTTTTTTGGTTTTGGGTTGTTAGTTCTTCCTATTTGTGCAGCTATTATACGCATACCCCTGTATAATATTATGGGTAATATCTATTTGTGGTGTGTGTACGCCTATTATTGCCTATAGGCATTTTTTAACCAGTCAATTTTCTCTTTCACTCAAACTAATGTTTAACGTAACTAGCTACATGGAAAATACAAAGAAAAAATGAAACGGATAGAGAAAAAAGGAACCAACAAAACAGGAAGAGAGATAACAGTCGTCGGGGGAATGATAGAAAATCACAAGTTGAAAAGCCACCATTATTATTGCCATTGCCCATTACGTGGACACAATTTTTTTTGTTGCGGTTGGGACATTCCCATAAAACGGTTATGTACATCAATACCAAATGGGTATATACCAATCCATGTGTGTAGATATGCACGCACACGCTTATTATCAGTTTTTTACGCTGTGGAGGAGGACAAGGATGGGTTGGTTTGGATAATAGTCGCGGTGCTGCAATACTGGTGAATGGCGACACTGACTTTTCCCGGAGAAGCAGGAAATAAAGAAAAATCGTGAAGGAAAAAAGTTGTTCATATCTCAATCTCTATTATAGCGTTTGTTGTACTATGTGTGCTCAGGGAAAAAGGACAAAATTGTTGGCCAAGCTATCCTTTGCCAGGAAAATAGTTTGGATGAATGCTCAAAATACCACGCCGTCATTGTCCTCATCGCCGTTCCAGCCCACCCGATAAAGTAAGTTGTAACAATGACCATATTAAACGGACATGTCTCGTAAAGAAATGGATTGACGGGACTGTGAGCAGAGTGCACAGGACACTGAGGACAATGACCAGTTTAATGAATGAAAAAAGACTCGATTCTCAAACCAAAAATGAAATCATGCCATCTCTATCTGCAGATGAGCTATCAACTTCAACAATTATCAGAAATTCTGGGGGAAAAATATTGATTTTTTTTGCTACAAAAATTATAAAATATTTATAGCTTATATAAATAATTTTTTCCTTTGCATGGACCTTAATGAAAAAATGTTGACATGAACGCAAAAAGTGTATAACATCATTTTTGAAGGTGACACAAACGGAATTTAATTACCTTTACGTTGACGTGTGTGTTTGCTATTGTTTATTTGTTGGACACGTGCGTGTCCTTTACGCTTGACGTTTGCTGGTATCTGTAATCAAGCCTTTTCAAAAAATATACATAAATATAAATAACAGATCCATAAACCCACACAAAAGTTTAACTGATTTGATTTGACATGTCCCGTGTCATGTATACTAGGTGGTCTGATAAAGTTGATTAAAATGAAACAGTTATCATTTCTTTTATGCTTACAAAATATAAAATGACAAAAGGATGGGATGATGCATGTGTGGCTAAAAGCGGAAAATATTTTTTGTCGTTCCCTATTATTTGCCCTTGTGTGACTTATTGGGTGAAACAAATATCAAGGTGATATACAATAATTTACATAACAACTGGCTTGACTGCATATCCATATCCATACATGATGTATTATGACAAGATAAAGTAAATTGTTTGTATCATCAAACTTTTCGTTCAAAACAAGCAACTCTCGTTTGAGGTATTGACGCGTTTGACTTGGAACATCCTTTCAATTTCCAAAATCCACACCTTCCAAAATAATTACTAAGCAACAAACAATATGTCTAGACTGTAGAAATAAAAAAGTCATTTTTTGCGTGTTTTTGTTATTTCGTTTTTGTTGTCTTGTTTATTGTTCATTTAGCTCATATTTTAGTCTCAATCCAAGTGGAAACAATGAAAGTGGTAATGATTCAGAACAGAATTGTCTGAAAAGTTGGTTATTACTAGATAATGAGAGTGCACACGAGCGGTAATAACATTTATGCACTTTCTTTCATGTATATATAGCTATGTATCATAATACTAATGATTTTATACAGATGATTCATCGGCGATGATGATGATGACAACATTTGTACTTGAAACTTTGTTGTCAATTTTAGTTAGAATTTTCTACATGGATTAACTATAAATATGGTTCAGCCAACTGAACCATAAAAAACAATTCATTGTAATTTTCCATGTATTCATTTGTCGCTTTATAACATGTTTCAAAAGTGGTTCTTTCAAGAGAAAAAACAAACAGAAATTAGACCGTATTATTTGTATAATTTTTACGTTATGCATATTTTATTTTTAATGTACGCCGTTCATATTATTTCGTTAGGTACATCACGCTCCAGTTAAAAATAATATTGAATCTGAGAGATTGATGAAGGGTGGAAAATAACTAGCCCAGTTCAATAAACTTTGAATAATACTTTGCATTGGGTTTGGTAAGTAGCCCCCTCCTCCCCTTAATTTTTGATTTTGTCGAATTTTCTTTTGGCAGTTAGCTTATAGTACACTTGAGACTATATACCCGCAATTTGCATATCAATCAGTTAAGAAAAAATTACATACTTTGTACATTGTACACACATATCATCATCATCAAGCAATTTAGTCATGAGAACCGGAAAATAATAACTTGTATCAAACGGAAATGGTACCAAAATTACATGACAAATAATATAAACGAGTGGGGTGTACTTTTTTAGGTATGTAACTGCAAGCCAAAATAAAAACATGTAAGATTTTTGTGATATTTCAGTAAAAAATCTAGACATTGCCATAAATTTGAAAACATGTTATATAAATCTTTTCCAAATTTCTAAGAGACAATTAGAAAATCCGCACATAATAATTTCATAATGTGTATATCTGCAGCAAAAATAAAATTAGTTTTGCAAACAACACAAAGCGGAAAATTATATGTATTCAATGGAAATTATACCTACCTCATATTGCATTATAATTCCATAATAATTACTAACTATATACTTAATATCCTTAATATTCCATCATTATCCCAAAATGTCATTTATGAAAATTACAATTTCTTTGTGTTGGGGAGAAAATGTTTTGCTTTCCATTTTATACTTTCACCTTGGCCGCTCGCGGCACATCATCGTCATCCACGACTACCAAAAACAAGCAGAGCTTTTCAAACATAATTTCTTGATGTGTGTTTTGTGATGCGACAACTGTAAAAACTACGACCATGGTAGATTGATGCAAAAAAAAAGATATTCCTCGCTTAGCTCTCATTTTCTTTTAATTTTTGCCCTCAAGGTCTGCAGAGAAAATTTTTCAAAATAACAATAAGTTTTTTGAGCTACTTTCTTTGTGTCGGTGTGTAAGAGCATTAAAGGCTCAGTAAAAGCAGCAGCTGGTAAAAAAGAGTAGAAAGCAGGAGAAAGAAAGGAGAGAGAACCCTGAGTTTATTAGCTTTCTGTAGGGAAAAAGGGTAGAAAAACAAAAAGGGATCCTGGACTCTTGTATGTTTGCTTACTGATGTATTATGGATTAGTCAAGTTTGTAATAATGTGCAACATGTAACGTGTGTAACACGTTATAATTACGTTAGCCTATTATATACCCATTTCTTATTTATGGATATATGGTCATAGTGCAAACATACACACAACACACAATATATAAAACCACCAAAGAAAATTAGTATCCATAATAGCACATGGCGGAAGGAAACGTGGAAAATTCAATGTTGGATTACATACGTTAGCTTGGTAGGTAGGTAGGTATTATGTTACAAGTCAGGTAATATAAAACCACCAAAGAAAATTAGTATCCATAATAGCACATGGCGGAAGGAAACGTGGAAAATTCAATGTTGGATTACATACGTTAGCTTGGTAGGTAGGTAGGTATATATTATTTTACAAGTCAGGTAGCTAATATAATAAAACAATGTTGATTATATAATATATATACACCTGTGTAGCTACATATCTACCTAACTATACACACGTTTTTGATTAAGTTGTTTCACGTCACGTCCAAAAGTTACCGGTACACAGAGTTCTCTCTCTCTTTTCCCTCTCTCTCTGTTGCTCCTACTCTCTGTTGCTCCTTTTGCGTTTTAACATTTTTCCGTTTCCGGAATGAATAAATTGTAATGTGTTTTCCTATCGTATCTGATATTGTTTTTTAATGTGTAAGATAGGAGTGCGAATGGACTCATATCACATTGTTATTGTTATTACACCAACAACCACAACAACATGCAAACAATATCCTTCTTTTTTTATTGGGGAGTAGGTACACTTTATACATAACCTGCTGCATATATAAATATGCATGCATGCATGTTTATAGGATATATTTTTACAAATGCAATGAGAGCAACACGGTGGTTATAAAGAAATTTCTAACAAATAAGAATGCAATGCAATATGTAATTCCAAATATAGCTACTTTGGTAGGAATGGAACGCCTTTTTGAGAGCAAGACAGAAAAAATTTCCTTCCTTTCCTTTCCGCTGCTGTACAAAAATTTCTGGATAAGCATCACTCTGTTCTCCTTGTAAATAGGCATTAAATGTAATTAATAAAGTTAAAAAATTTTGATGAATGAATAATATGAAGGATATGAATTGCTTAATGAAGAAAATGCAACAGTTGAGCAATTATTTAGATTTTTAATTGTTTGCGTTGTTCAATTTTGAGTATTTAAATAATTAAAAAAGTAAAAGCACTGTATCACTACATCAATAATAATAAAAAAGCAAGAGAAATATGCGATATATTTTATAAAAAACAAGATTATTTTAATAGCTTACCACTTATCGAATGAGTGATCCAAATGGACAGTAATGCCCATAAAGTTGTCAGGAAATACATGGTGACGGGTGATGAATATACTTCCGCTCACTTTGTTGATTGAATGTATGTAGTAGGTAGGTATGTATAATTATTATACTTTTTTTGTAACAACAACGCTAGTATTTTTTAAGAAATATTTTTATACCATGAAATATTTTTTTGAACTAGAATAGACTCGTCGGGCAAATTAATAGCACCGTCATTTACCTTCCTGCAGGCCAACCCGAGATTTTTTCCTGCTGATATTTTTGATAAATAATCCAGATACTCTTTCTGTATACTTCTTCGAATATACCTATCCAACAACTAATAATAAAATTGTTGTATTACACAAAAAATATTACTAAATAATTTTTCCTAAATAATGTCCCTTTTAAAATCAACAAAATTTATTTTACTCTTTGATAGCCTAATATATACTCAAGTTGTTATATTTCTCTCCTTGATTTCCTTTATAGACGACAGGTGTCTTCCTTCATGACTTGATGATTTTCTTTTCTCTAGAATTTTCTCTTTTTTCTTTGAAAATCCGCTTAGCAGAAATTGTACCTAAATTTTGCCAATTATTGAGATACACCGACAGAGGCTCACTTTTCCAAAAATGGATTTATAATATTTATGTTTTTACACGTGTACGCACCATATATTATAGTATATAGTGTGCATGTAGTATAATACCAACACAATGATTTTTTTGCATGAATTGATAAACACACAAGTGTATTATATCCCTCCGCGCTGAGTTTCTTATTTCTTTCTTTTGTCACTTTCTCCGTAAAACGAAATCCCTTTTTACACAGAATTATATATACTCCCTCCACCAACAGCAGCAGTAACACTTTTTTCTTTTCACATTTGCTATCAAGTTTATAATGTGCTACACATAAGCTTTTTATTCCCAGTTTTAATAACCCAACAACAATAAAATATCAGCCCACACGCCAATTATTAACTGCACTTTTGCTACACTCACAAATATACTATCAACCCTTTCTGGTCACGTATAAAGCTTCTCAGTAGAGTTAATAGTGTGTTTGTTACGACAATGGAGAAACCTCACTGCACTACAACGTGATGAAATTGATTAGGAAATGGGATTGTGTGTCAACACACAAGAAAATCCTCTTTTTGTTGTTGCTCTATTCCCCTTTCTTGTTTTGCCCACCTTCACAAATTTAATTTTCTATATGCAAAGTAGAGTGGAGTAGGTTGTGGTGCGTATGTATATTAATAACACAATAATAACAATGTATTTTGTGAAATTATGAAATAAATATTTTACCACAACAACAAGTATTACTCCTGTACGATCAGGCAGACAGGAAGGGAAAGAGAAAAGGGGTGACGCACATCAGAGCACAGTACAATAACCAATCATATATAAACGCTCATAAGATACAAAAAACCTTATTATGCTAATGTTGTGGTGGTTGTGTCTGTGTATGGCTTTCTCTTTTTTTAGTCTGTGGGACTCGGAGTAAGTGTATTTCCCAATCACCTACTTATCTGATAGCTGGGTATATTCAGACATGGGCATATTTTATACGCACAACAAACAGGAGAAGCCCAATGCAATATAGGTAATCAGTAAAATGACAATTCTCTTATCGTCAATGAGTCTACTTTTTATAGTGGGTTTTTTTGTATTGCGCGACGCATTAGCTGGATTAAGCCCAGGGAAAAAACTGGCGACGACTATAACGAAGAAAAAGTGCATAAATATGATTATGTTAATTGCAGGAAAGATTCGATTACGACATGTATTTTTCACTTGCCCTCTAGAATTATAGCAACATTGTTTTGATATTTCACGATGATAACCCAGTGAACGCTTTTTTGAAACACAGAAATGCTCAAGTCAAAAAGAGAAAGGGCACCAGACAATGAACCTTTCTACAATTTTTCCTTTTGGATTGGTGAAATGACAATGACAACTGTTTTTTTTGTGATGATAACAGTT
>JAITYZ010000915.1:0-15990 GCA_027744595.1 Paronellides praefectus
GAAAAAATATAAATTATAACGAGAAGTTGAAGAATAAGAAAAAATCTACTTGAGTATTTCAATAATTTATTTCAATTGATTACAAGCATCTTGAATATTGAATGAAATGAATGAATGACAAGCTTAAAGGTGCAGAATTTTATTGTTATTGCACAGTCATGATGATAAGATAAGCATCAAAAGATGTTTCTTTATTCAGGCTATTTTGACAAATCTTAAAAAATAGAATATATATTCGTTTTGAAATCAATATAAAAACCCGTTCAATAATAATAATAATAATATGCTGTCTAGTTTGGTGGTCCTTTTTTATCACGTGTGTAGGTATACATAAATATATTATTATTATTATTTTCATTGTTTTATTTTTTTGCTACTACTATTATTATTATGATAACTTGTTGCAGAGTTTATATTTAAAATGTGTATGTTTTTGAGGATTCTAATGATTTTAGTAATCAACATTTTGTGAGGCCACGAATGGTCAGATGGCCATTACTTTTGACCATCATCATTATATTTTCTATACACACAGAACAGAGGGATCATGTTTCACGCACAAACAACACAACACAGGTTATTCGCCTGAATTCTCAATTTATGAAAATATAATGTTGCCTGTGTTTTTTATACATTTTTATACCTAATATATTATATTAACAAGAGTGTGTGGTGGTCACCAAATCAAGATATGAGAAAAGAAGCATGTTTCAAGAAAAACGCATGTTTTTCAAGTTATCATCATGAGTGCTGCTGCTGATGCTTCTTCAAAATGTTATTTTTTTACCGGTCATCATCAGTATCTTAAAGATTTATGTTGACAAGTAAGGATCCCACCGTAGCAAAATGTGTATAATAATGTGTATATAGTATTGTTGTAGTAGACAAATCGTATGGTGTGCTTTTGAAGAAGAAAGTTTTTTTTCTCAACATTTTATTAACATGGTGGTATGCTTGGATAGCTGTTGGTGATCCAAACTAACAAGCAAAAATATATTTAAGAATGATGTGCGAGTGACAAGAATCCACTTTGTTATTTAACAATCATTAGTTCTCCTCCTCATTGCATTGCTGTAATAATGTATTATATATATTACCTATAACAATATATATACATAAATGCACAGGTATGTATAATTCGGGTATAACAAAATATGAGCAAACTGATAATAGATGAGCTTGCTTGTTATAATACAACTTGAGCAGGTTTGTAGTGTTGTAATCATGCAATAATATGCCTACCTAGAAATTATTATTCCGTGTACTAAAAAATAGTGGCATTTACGTTAAAACAATGCTGTAAATAATCTATGGGATGACTGCCTTTTTGCTTGAGTGACTTGCTGACAATTCTCATTTGACGAGGTTCAATGCTTATAGAGAGACGCGCATATACGATGAGCACCTTTAAAAGAGTACATGCTTTTTTTCGATAGACTAGACAAGCATCATAAATAAATGACTCATATATTGGCTAATAATACAGAGATAATAATATAGATATACTAAATAGTAGTAAACATAGTGTATGTATATAGGCTGTATAATATTCCATGGCATACGAGTACTTTTTTATATGGATTTTGTGTACGTGTATGTATGTATGTATTTGTATGTGTTTATATCTCCAAAATAAATACCGGCATGACTCCAATCACACGACTAGAGTACTGCAAAACAAGCGTGGATAGTTATCATCATCATGAAAACTGATTCGTGCCTGGCAGCTGTAAGCTAATTGGACGAAAAGTTGGGAGTACATGAGAGATTTATGGAATTTTAAAATTCTTGTTAGTATTTTTACTTTGCTCTTTTCACAGAACAGAGCTCTTCTTTTGCTTCTTCTTTCTCTCCCACTCTGTCCTTTTACTTATCTTATGCTTAACTGAGGTACATTGAGGCAAAAAGCAAGACATATAGGCAATGTATGTACACGTATATCCATATTGTAGGTATATATTTATGTATGTAGTATGTACTTTTATGTATGTATGAGCCTTTTTGAGTTTTGATTCGGATATAATGAGGGATTCTCCCAAGTTGTTATCTTCTTACCTAAATTGTGAGTTACATGTTGCATGGCTGGAGGAGTAGTAGCACCCAGTTCAATGATAGAACCCATATTTCCGTCTACATTTGGTTCCTTCCGTTTTCTCGGTCTCCCTTTCTGGCCGGAACCAGCTCCGTTGAAAAACGCAGAGGCAGGGTGTGCAGGATGATGAGGGGGTGTGTGGTGGTGAGCATTGTGGTGGTGAGGACTATTTGGTGTCATATGGGGTGGTGGAGGAGATGAGGCAGAGTTTTCATCTAAAACCATCTCGTAATGTTTTTGGCAGTAAAGTGCTGAATTACGCATCCCAAAGTGATCACCTATTAAATCACAAACACACACACACACAACATATTATAATGGTATGTTTTTAAACAATTACCATAAAACGCTTGAAGCTCATTTACAAAACCAACAAGAACGCAATAGGTATATTATATAGTGTTATAACTATATACATAATAGATATACATATTATATAATTGCAATCACGGCAGACACCACAACTTATTGCCGTTGAACACGTTGACAGACAACACAGACAAAACAGTTGAGATGATAGACTAGATCTTTAGCTCTCATTATGAGCTCGTGAGAACCTATTCCGTGCCCACATCGGGCGCAGGCACGTCTTGGTAATTGTTGGTATGTTCTGTAAAAAAAAGAAAGAAAGAAAATAAGACCATTTGAATATTTCATAATATATTATGCTGTTATGTTGCTACTGTTTTGTTGTCGTTCTAACAGAAAAATTACACGTTTTGAATTTCTACTACAAGCAGACAATTTTCCAAGAAAAGATAATAATATCATCTTCCTGTCAACTATTGTGCTTTTTTTACTCACACACACACACACACACACACAACACCACCACCCCACATGCATTAGTGTTCCAACTTTTTTTCTACTAAAAAAGTAAGAAAATACGAGACAAGATAAGGGATACGTATCATTGCCATTGCATTGTTGGCTTGCTATGCTACGCTGAGGTGATGAAAAACCTCATATTTCATGAATTTTTCTTGCCTGTCCATAACAAATAATGTACTTTTGCTGGTTGTTAATGTGTTTCCTCCCATGAAGATGAGTAAAAGGCAGTTTTTTGGTATACCCTTTACCTGAATACACGGTATGTTTTTCTATTAGAAAATATGTTATGTACGGCCCCTGCTGCTGCTAACGAGACAAGTGAAATAGACAAGACTGCCTCCCTTTTCACAGGTATATTACTGGTAATAACCATTTGTCAGGTGAAAAAAGGTGAGCTCACAGGTTGCCATCATCATTGTTGTTGACGTTGACTTGACTGTGAATGAATGAATGGAGAAAAAGGCTCTCTCTCATCAAATATTTAACTTTTTTTGTACAAAACAAAATAACATGTAGAGGGGAAGAAAAAGGACATGTGACTGGGCGTAGTACACAATAAATGGCACGACTACTGGATTACAATGTCTCTTTTTCCACTTGTTCTCAAAACTTTAATCAAGCCATCACAAATAACAAAACTTTTTCACCATGTAGCTGAACATGTGTAGTAAATGTTTTTACAGAGACAGAATCCAGGTAATTTTAGATTTCGATAGAAGAGAATTTTTTGTCGCCAATTTATATTAAAGTATCAATTGGGGAGACTTACTTTAACATGTACGAATTTTCCAGTGAGACCTCTTTTAAAAATCCAACTAAATAAGGCTGTTTGTGTCGATATATTACCCTGTGTATACATTCACCATTGTCAGTGTACCAGAGAAAATACTCACACTTTTAATGCTAAAAATATATAACATTTGGCCCAGTTCACAGCATTATTCGACATGTACAGCCATTGGATAACAAGGCTTGAAATATACATAATTTATATAATAGCAAACGCGTGTGGCGAGTAAACAAGGCACCCTCTCTCCCCCTTTAACACCGACCGACTACTACACCGACATAACCGATGGCAATCAGTCAATTCCATTTTTTGACATCTGTAGCAAATAATAATTTCATCAGGTGTACGTGTACAGTTTTCCCTTGACAAATGAGCAAAGTTATAACTTGTGCGATATTGTATACTATATTCTTGTCCACTCATTCATTCATATTATGACACACAAGTAGCAGCATAAAAACGCATTATTAACTACAAACATGCTTTTTTCTCTTCTATTATCTCAAGTTACCCCTTTCTCTCTCCCTCTCATACACACTCTTGTTGAATATTTGATCAGACAGGTAGTTTCCCTGGTTGGGTTTCCCGTTTGATAATAATAAGAGAAAACCTGAAAAATATTAGTGAAGGTAGATTAGGAAAAAAAGCTAGCAAGGTGGTAAATTGTAATTTACAATTTCAGCCTTCATGAATATTTCGTCAACTTTTGCCACATGTGTCATATCAAGTTTTTCATTTTTTTTCCTCACCCTCCTCTTTGCGGACAAACTAAAGAAAAGTACACAATAATAAGGAGGTGGTGTACAGTGGACATGTAAACTGGAAATTTTTCGTTTTTTTAGGGTTAGTTCAACCACCCAGCCAAATTGGCATGTCCCTTGCTGTCACTTTAGCTTTACAAAATGATGATGATGATAATGATGATAGCACACCATTTTTTTTTTCAAAAAAACATGCTTCTCTTTTTAAAATACCCTGCCTGCTTGTTATCTAGTTGACATGCTTGGTATTTCTCACTTTATTCATTTTTATTGTTCACGATATAGTTTAAAAAAAATAATGTGTTGTTGACTACAACTTGTAGTTTTGTATTGAATGCAAGTTTGTTTCTGCTGCTAGTTAGCATGAATGAAGAGCTTTTCAAAATGACATGCCATTGTTTCATAAAACCTGATGATGGACTTTTCGTCAAACTATTTTTTTTAGAATTTAACCTGCCTAGGCAACCCTTTTTGCTACAAAAACAAAAAGGAAGAACTTTTTTTCTGTTCCTCGTGTGCTTACCGCTTATTATTATCATTATTTTCTATGAAAATAAGGATATATCAAGGATAATATGGTGTATAGTATAAGGTTAGTCAAGTGGTTACAATTAAATGCGTTCTCATCGTGACAGGTGAATGTCAGCAGCTTGGCTTTGTACACTTCTCCTCTCTGCATTTTTTATACACAATAGATCTCATTTTTCTAAATAATTCAATTGAAAACCGCTAACAAGTGGTTCAGTTCTCATTTTGAAAAAAAATATGAAAAAGAAAGGGGATTCGTCCAACAAAAATTAAAATGTACTTTGTGTAAAAAGGCAAATGAGAGAATGATGATGGATGGTAGTAAAAATATAATATGCTCGGTAACAACTCATCATCTATCAAAAAAAATATATGATAAAAATGTAGGCATCAAAACAACACAACATTATCTTACATTACATTTTTTTCATTGATAATAGTTTAATAATATAAATATAATTACATTTTTTAAAGCTTTCAATTCTTTTATTTAAAAGCCATATACAATCCACTTTTTTATGCTGTGCCGGTCACTATAATAAAAAAATCTGCGCACTAAAACTCTGCTGCTAAAACTTGATGAAGGCGTCATCACTTCACCCACATGAGTATATACTCAGATATATGTATAATATGTGCATTCATATGGTTTGACCATTATATGATTCTTCTCATGCAATAAACATTGTTATAAAATGTCTCATGATCATCCCTACTCTTTTTTACAATATGGAATATAAAAGAATCCTTTTGAAACACAGTTAGCTTTTAATTATCTGCCACGATGATGATAATGATGATGGCATGGAACTCTCATTTATTAAAAGACCTTTTATGATTATAATTTACTTTTAGCGTTTTTCCTTCATTAACGACTTTATTAAATAGGAGTGTACAGTTTATTGCGTTTAGTGTTAGTAGTTTTGGCCAAATGCAAATAAAGAAGTTTTGCAAAATAAAATAATAATAATATATAGTTCTCCTTTCGTGTTACACTTACATTTGTGTGTATGGTGTGCATTTTCAACTTTAATAACAAAATCCACCTATTATATTATTACACCACATATTTGATTCTACACTTGATATAAAATGGCGATAATAAAAAAAGAGGTACTAGAATCTATAATAGGAGAGGTACATGGTAAACAATGCTATAACTTTTTTATGTGTGCGTGTGCGCCCAAGGGTTCCCAGTGCCAGGTCTTCCGGGTCATCACTTTATTACTACCTTGATGAAATCAATTAATTTACAAAACATACATTTCCATAATAAGCTATTAACTATAAACTCTGTTTTGTAAGGTGAGAGAATGGCATCATCATCAGCATCCAAAGAAACTGGCACCAAACAGGGTAACGGATATTATCTCACTCAGCTACACCTAACACATGTACAGCAATGATCCGAATATATAACGGCAGAAAAAACTAATAATTAACTACTCATGTTTATATTGTTGTACATCCCTCCCTGCTTGCTACCACACATTATTACCACACTACCAGCATCTCAAGTGAAAAAACTGAATATTAAGGAAAAACTTGTTCATAAATTGTTCATTTTTATTTGAAAGGTTGAAAGAAAAAAAATGTAATGAAAAAGCTAAAAAAATGGAAGAGGGAACAAGCCAAAGATGATGGGGCTGATGTGTGATGATGATCCTATCTGTTTCTATCTATGTGCGTAGTATTTAATTTTGATACATATTATTAAATGGATGCACAATTAAATGGAGAGGACCTAAAAGATATGATGGTGCCAACAAGTTACTTTCTGTTTGGAGAAATGAGACCACCAAAGGTGTAAACGATTATGTTAAGCTATCACTCCACCCGTGGAAAAGAACAAACAATACGACCAAATTTTTTCTCTGTTTTTAAAATATTACAAATGTTTTTATTTGTTTTTCAAAACCCTGAATCTTCACAAAACCCTGAATCTTCTAAACGGTTAGTATTAGATTAGCGTTACAGTACATACTACCTACCTATATTGCTATATTATTCGCGTTTTACCCATGGCATACGATAGCAAAAAACCTTTTTCATGAATATTCATACATTCAAGATTTAAAACCGCGGTGTAAGAATGAAAAGCCAAAGATAAAATAAAAGTCCATCCTGGTGGCATTGCTGATATAAAACACATGAACTGCTTGCCTAATTAATTATTCCTTTGAAATCAATTATTATATACCACAGATGGGATGATGATATGAGCAGACGCGGTCGCCGGCTTGGTCGGCAACCTGGATTGGATAATCAATCGTAGGTAGTAATCCGTCAAATAATGATACAGCTCTACATCAAAGAAGCAAAGTGAACATGTGTGCTCTGCTCACACAGACACATCATCCTCCTCCTCATGATCAGCCCATCATCATCATATCCCCATCCTTATCCTGCTCTTCCTTTTCATGTTTTACCTTTAATGCCTACATTTTTTGCTATGCATGTATTTTTTTGTACTACATAACAATGTTTTTATCATTTTCAAAATGTTCGCACATTATTTTTATTAACATTTAGTGAACATTAGGTAATCATAATGTAACATGCTTTTTATATATAACAACATTATAATGTCTTGTATGTTTACTATAAGGTGAGCTTTCAAATGAGAGAGAGAGAGAAGAATAAGAGAGGATGAAAGAAAGCAATAATGATAACACAATAGCATCATCATCATCTTCTCATCTTACTTGAGTGAGAATGAAACTTTTTTTCTCTTCTCTTCTTCTTTTCTTCAACCTTTGAGTTCATCCTCGCTCAATCACCCAATCATCATCATAATATCCTAATCTAATCCAAAGATTTACTCGAGATTTTTTTTAAAACCATTGAGTCTCTTTTGCATTTTGATGCTCTTGTTTTTTTCGTGGGTATTGTGTTACAAACTATGTGCAAACTAAACAAAAAAAATGTAGAGTATATAGTCTATCTAGTGAACAAGGTAGTGACAATATTGTCACCCTAATAGCTACCGTTCTCTCAATGAAAGAACCAGTTTCACTAGTTGTTTTGTTTGCTTTCTTATCAGCAGTATAACAGCAAGAGATTTTTTCCCGGTTGTTGTATTAAAATCAAATCAGAAGCAAAATAATGATGACGAGCAGAAAATTGTAGCATATTAAAGAAGGATTAAGTACAAGTTTTTTTTGTTTAATTCTCTCTCTCTCAGAGAGTTGTGTCGGATTTAAAAACTTACAGGTAGAATAAATCTTTTTGAGAAAAATAAAACTATTACCTATGCATGAGCAAATTTAAAAATTTAAATTTGATCATTTTTATGGGCTAGCATGGATAATCTTGTTTGTGCACCAATCAACAATAAAAAGTTTTATTTCTTAAATGTGAGACTGCCATTCATATCATCATCATCATCGGTATCCTTTTTCGCTATTTTTCCTTTGAGGATGAGCAATGCGAGAGTATATAACAGTGCATCGTATGAGGTTACTGTTTTGAAATTTGAATACTTTTTGTTTGTAAATTCGATATAATTCAGTTTTCAGCTGTCATTCACTTGAAATTAAATTTGTAACTTTTTTGATCGGAATAACCATTTTTTATTTACATTTTCATTGTGGCATTCTTGTCATTATAATTTTTTGACAACTCACATGTTTATTTAAAGAAAAAAAACATAGTTTTGACTGTGCATATAATTATTTCAAGATTTGAGGATTTTTAAGGATAGCATGTATAGATCTCTGGGAAATTATACTGAAATTAGGTATACTAAGAATAATAGCGTATATAATAAGAACGTGGAGGGTGTCATTGAAAACACCCTCGGTCCTATCAGTGAGAAAAAGGAGAAAATTCTTTTGATGTAGACGCAAAATTGGGCAAAAGGAATTTTACATCGACACGACGAGTAAGATTCCTCCACGCATATACCTACATGTACATGCATGACTATATAGCTGTCATGAGGAAATGTATTTTGTTCCAAGATTTGCATAAATCTCGTCAAATCATCAAGTTTAACAAGAAAAATCTTGAAGCACTTTTCATACCATCATTTCCGCTGTCATGTTATCATTATTTTCATTTCGTCGTGTTATTTTTACTCAACAGTTTTTTTGTACATACGCGTAATTCAGTACAAGACGAAGACGATCTACTCTCGAAATAAGAACGGTTGTAAATGGGTATACAATATACAAATATGGAGGTTGAATACCCATTTTGTTGGTTAGAAAGGAGTGAATGGGGAAGCACGAGAATAAAAAAATGTAAATCTATCGAGTCCACAATTTCAGTGTAAAAGAAAGCGCACGTCATCCTTCGGCATGTCATCATTAAAAGGTGCGCGAGGAGAGTTGTACTGCTCAAAAAAATACTCATTTTCTCCTTCTCGCATCTTTTTATAAAGAAATGTCTTGCCGACAAGTTCACTCTTGTAAATAATTTGCTAGTTTAAAGCGTCGATAAATATTTCAATACTTTAGGATCGTTCACAATATTGTACAAAGGTAGTAGAATACAGTGATTCATAATTTGAATACCAAATACAAAACACCCTGTCTTCGACGGTTTCCCGTTTAACTATAAATGTACAAGACGACATAGATTATCGTCTTAAAATAAGTTTATGTGCAAAAGAAGAAAGAGAAAAAGAAACTACGCCATGTTTGCAGTAAAAACGAATGGTATCTTTTACGGAATGCAGTGAAACTAAATATCTATTAATGCTTAGTTTTCTTTGATATGTCAAGTCAAAACAGTTTTTGTTCCTTTCTTTGCATAGTAAGGTATTCATTTCAAACACATTTGTTTGGTTATTCTGTGCATTTATTTGATTCGATTCCCTTACAAGCGAATCGGATCTTTATTTTTCTTTGCTGCTGCTCAAGGCAAATTTGTTGCCGATGAAAATGATATATAATATATTTATATCTACGTATTATAAAGGTATATATATATACCCTTGAATGTACTTGCACAACAGAAACAAGAGTAACATGTTTAGTAAAGCGTGGTGGGGTGATGGCGTTTTTGCCATCAGAACTTTGGAGGAACCTGGAAGAAACTATGGTGTATATAGCCAGCCATCATTCGTCAGAAAAGGATTTCCAATAATAATTCAATGCTATTCGTTACAACTTTTACTTTACTGCAAAATACTACAACACTGGAAAAGAAGATTCTTCTGTATTTTCAAATCATATGCATATATATATACATACGTACATAAGTACTATACATATCCACCGACTTTCTATCGTGAATCGAACTTTAGAGTTTGGAACTACTACATGTTTACATAACTATATTGTTGGTCTATATATTTGAGGAATCAAAATTATACTCCTAACACGTTCCATGTTATGCCAGCGTGCTTCTGTGTGGTATTCGTGTTCATACAACTTATTTTACAGCGCATCAGACAACAACTCGAAGCAAGCAGACGAAAAACGCAAAGGAACCTCTTCTCTTCTACATTTTCTCTTTCTCTCTCTCTCTCCAACTAAACTTCAGCTCTTCTTCTTGAGAAGAGCACTAATGAAGGGTTGCCCATGGCAACTCTTCGTTTATTCTCCTCACTATTCTTTTTAGCCATAATAACAAAAGCAGAAAGAGAACACATATATAGTTTGTTACTACGTTAGTTTTCCTTCTAGCATTAGCATGCATTTTTGACAAGCAGAGAGATCCATATAATAATATAATAATAATATAAAAGCATATAGACATAAAAACCCGATCCAAAAAGGCATACAATTTTTTTGTCATGTTTTTTCCTCCTTCGCTTGCTGCTCCTGCCTCTACTGCTTGCTTGCTCGACGAATTGTGAATTTTATATGAAAAAAATGTCCATGTGATGGTGATGTGATATCACTATTATCCGTTATCACTTGAGAATGCAGGAGGAAAAATGGGAAGAGGAGAAGAGGTGTGTGTAGTATGTGCCCTACTAATATCCAAGAATGTATGTATGTATGTTTTTCTTCCTCAATGATTCACTGACACAAGTGAATATATATATACCTATACAACTCACACATTCACATTATCATTATTATGCCCGAATGAATGATGCTGTCTGTTCTCTGTGTGCTGTTTATAAAATGGATGGAGAGAGAAGGTATATAAAAAATACTAACAATAAGGCGTATATTTTCTCCTTGTTGTTATGAAAAAAATAATAAAAAAGCATAGTACTCACAAAGAACAAGAAAGGCACCTATACAGTTTGACTTGTGTTCTCTCTCTTCCGATTCAAAAAGCGTTATATATATTTCGCATCGTCGTAAGACAAGCGTACAACATCATTACTCATATTTTCGTCATTATTTTTACCCAGTCAACTTATTACTTACATTGAGCTCGTTCATGCGTTTGCTTTCTTTTTTTTCTGCTGACTGCTTTGATGATGATATTTTGTGTAAACACACACTACTTACTACTACTTAGTATATATACTACCTTCTCTACTAACAGTATAATGACGAGATTATTATTATTATTATGTAGGTATGTTTCTTCACAGAAGTACATTTATATGAATGCAGCTTTGCATGTGATTTTTTAGAATAAAAAAATGTCCCGTTTTCTTTCTTTTTTTGACTGAATGGTCAAATGGTCTTTTCCTTTGATGATGCTTTCTATTTGAGTGCTGTTTGTTCTTCTTCCTTTGAAAAAAAATTTCGTCCCATTTTTTTTGATCTGCTTGTTAGCAGAACAGCAGCCCAACGGCCGAGAGAATTTATTTTTGTAAAGGTAAAATTTCTCAAGAAATGTATGTACACCATGTACCTTTTAATAATCTATGATCATTATCTATTTCTGAACTGCAATTTATTGAACTGAACATTTTTTACCATTTCTAAAACTTGGCTGTTTATTTACTTCATTAAAATATTGAGGACATTGAGAATTCCTTCGTCATATTTTTTATTATCATCATCTCATTACACATAACACAGAAAAAACAACATATCACACCTTTATCCATTTTGCACATTTTTTTAAATTACATCAAATATCAAGCAAGGTGTTTATTGTCCTCGTCTACAAGAAAGGGTGGAGAAAATCACCACGCATCAAGATAGTTTTGCATGTTTTTGAACGCCCACTACATACCACATTAACTCGATCAAAGATGCAGATTGTCTGATGATAAGCATATTTATATAAGTATATGGGTACTAGCTTCCTCCACTGCTGATAAAATTGACGAGATATGAGTAGATTTGTGGTGTAAAGTAAAACAGTTAGCTGAAGAAACAGTAATCCTATAGATGATAATAATAATATTATGCTCAAGATGGAAGCAATTACGATTTGATGGATATAAACGCATTATGATATTATTTCTTATGGTAGAAGCCGTCAAAGTTCAAATAACACACCCCGTTTTTGACACTATGCAGCTATGTATGGAAATTGCAAAAAATTGCTCGTTCACACAAAAAAAGTAAACGACAAAAAAAATCCAGTTTAACTGTATGTATTATGTTATGCTTGTATAATAATAAAAACACAATGAATCCATTAAGTACACCCTATATCCTACTTGTTTTGATGCAATTAGCCCATAAGTAAACTTTTCTCAGAATTGTTTATAGAAAAAGAAACAAAGTTTCTTTTTTTCAACCTGCTTATTAAATACCTGAGCTTTTTCCTTCACAAATCATCCGATAAGAATAATATTATTATTATGATTATTAGCCCACCTCGGGAAATTTAACGGAGCATGACAAGAGGATTGGAAGTGTATTCTAATTAAATAATTAAATCCAATAGTTTACTTTACACACACAGTAGGTAGCATGTATGTACTACTACTATTCTAGCATTTTCCTTCAAGTAGGATCTGTAAATCATGCCATGTGTCGGTAATTACTTTCATGTGTGTATTGTGCTTTTTGTACGTCTCTTCCTTTCTGGGATGAAATATTGGCGGAACACAATGACTGACCAGTTGCTGCTGCTGCGTGTGATCATGTGCACTTATAAAAAACCCTATTCCGTCAATAACAATACCTTTTTAAACAGTGAAAATCCTGATGGCATCTGCTGCTTGCAAAAGGCAGACATATATTCATAAATAAATCCAACTCAAGTACAGCAAAATTGTGCTCCAAGCTACAAGATAATTTAAAAGCAAATAGTATAATTATTATCCCTCATACTTCTTCGCCTGGGTGAAACAACAATAATAATAATATTCTCTTTGGCAAGTTGAAGGTGTAGGTATATAACTTTATGATTATGTAAAACAATATATTAATATTTTGAAAAGTAAGAAAAAAAATATATATAAGTTGATGTTTACCACAGGTGAAAATGTACAATTATTCATATACAAAAAAACGTATTTATAAGTGTATATGGAATAATAATATTTTTTTATGTACCTATAATTTTTTGTACTTTGGCTTTATGTCTAAAGTGCATTAATATATATCTTGTGTGTTTGCTTCTTAAATACGAAAAGAGCGCGCAATATAACGTAACAAAACATATATTTCATATCAGCAATATAGTAAAAAAAGAGTGAAACACGAGTAGCCTTTTAGATTCATAAGCGTGATAAGGAATGAAGCAATTTCGAATACACATAAAAATTGTGCTTGTTTTCAAGTGGATACAAAATCTTGATGCATCCTTATCATGGGAAAAGATCTAAAAGTAGATATGTGCACAGAAATGCAAAAAAGAAATACCATGCTGTTCGCTTCTCTCTGGAAGCTTTTCTTAATTTTTTTAAACTTTTTTTTTACACAAGTACAGCAGTTGCAGTCTGCTGCCCTTGTATTCTGCAAAACAAAACAAAACGAATCACTTGATTTTGTGTATGTTCAAAATGAGCTTACTTGCTACTTGCTATTTATACAACCAAAAAAAATCCGTTTGTAACAAAACAAATGAATTAGTAATTTGTACCTACCAAACTTTGTCCATTATCAAAGTATCAGAAAAATGCATTGCAATTTTTTTTAGTAAAAACAAAAAAGTGTTATTGAACTGAACACATCTATACCGAAATGAAGTGGTATGCATTTAGCTCATGTAACAACGAAAGAGCATCATCATCAAATATTGTGGTTTTGTGAAGAGACCTATATATCCACTATACCACCTAAATACAAAGTGCAGGAATTCTCCTGACTTGACTAGATATTATGTATTGTAAACGCAGGTCATGTTTTATTGTATTATCATAATTACCATGCACGAACCATGTAATTTTGTAACTTTTCTTAAGAGTTGAGGTGAGCACAAGAAGAAAAAAATAAGCGATTAAAATGTGTGTAGTACTCAAGACACAATCCCATTTTTTATCCTTTTATCAAAAAGGTAACATGAGAAATGCAAGTTTTAACTCTTAACTAAACGACACAAGAGCCTTTTAATCTATCGCTATGTAGTAGTATGCAATATAAGTATAGTTGTTTGAATGAGTCTTTTACGAATTAAAAATAATGTGTGTGTATTTATGCACATATGGCAAAGAAATATGGTAGTGATGATATGTGAGAGGCGGCATAAAAAAAAGTTAATGCGATGATCATTGATGTATTTTGTATATAAATAATATATGCTTATTATGGTAACAAATGTGAGTATTTTTTTTGAGCGACAAAGAAGGAGACAGGTGTTTGATGGTCAATTTTGTTAAAAAAAGAGAGAAAAAAAACAAAAAAAACCACTTAATCTTTTCTAAATCGCAGGTACACCGTCAAATTACTTGTGGTCATGTTGGAAGTGGTGGTGGTATGAGGATTTTGAGTTAATAATAATAAATAAGAAAGGAGAGAAAACCACTTGTGCATATGGCTTATTGTTGGTTCCTGGGACTTGGCTGAAAATAAAAAGTTGAGTTTGAATGATTTTTACTCTTTGTTATGCACACGCAGGAAGTTGGATTGTGTCGATTTTTTTATGCACTGGTCTCGTCTATCACTGGTGATGGTGTCGGTGTGTGTGAGTGTGGCTGATGATGGGAGACAAGGATGCAAATTTTGATGCTACTCACGTTGTTTTGCAATTAATTTACGGAAGAATACAATTTGCTGAAAATCAAACTTATTGTGGGGGCTGATCCAAAATAACTTGTACTACATTAACTACACACATCATCATAAGAAAAGTTGTACTTTGAAACAACAAAAAAAAACTTCAAAGCAAAAATATAAAAATATATCTGCTATTATCAATGTTTTGTCATTTGTTTTTGTACTACAAGTTTTGGTGCGAACAGAAGAGAGCGAAACCCGAAAGACAAATGACGTGGAGGTGTGAAAAAAGGGGATTATTCCCGAGTCAAGTTCAATTGATTTTCCTCTTCTCAAAGAGTTGTATTTTCACACAATAATTCAAAAATGTTCATGTTCATTCATGCCATATCTACAAACTTTTAATGATTACTTGCATTATGTAGTTTTGTACAAGTTTGCAATAATACAATATTGTGGCGTGGCTTGCTTGCACATTGCTTGGAGCATATTGTTTTTTTTCTTCTTCACTTTATATAGTTTGCAGGTAATAAAGAAATAGTACACTAGTCGCAGCAATAATCAGTCATGTTATCAATGCAATGATGCTCTTAACATGCATTGATTACAAAACGGTACATTTTATCCATTGTCATTATCTTAATATCGTGTACACTTGCGCTGGGACGTAACATGTGAACAAAATCAAGGGTAACTTTTTATTATTTCAACTTGATCACAACATTGCATTGCAGTCAATATTTTTTTGCTCTTATCGATAAACAGTACTCATGCAGCTGCTGTCCAATCTCTTCCACCCATTTACTCATGTAAAACTTGTAAAAGTATATATGTATGCGCTTTGATTTGAACAACAACAGAATTAAAACAAATCGAGTTGAAGACAAAACACAAAATTATATACTTCTTCGTTCACACTGCCACACAAAACTTTTTTATGTATATTTTCAAATGAAAAAAATAGCATCTAAAACAAAGTTATATCCTCCTCCATCATCATCATCATCGATTTTG
>JAITYZ010000916.1:0-33949 GCA_027744595.1 Paronellides praefectus
TTTTTTTCTAGAGCTCTGCAAGCTTGCTTGTTTGCTACTTTGGTTTATTGAGTTGCATAATAACAAAAGGTGAGATTTACAACAACAAGCTATAGAATGAAGCAAAATAGGTATACACTTGCGCGGGTGCGTACGCACACGCTTTGGTTTTCTAATGACCTCCAATATGCTTCAAAAGTAAAAGAAAACTCACCACCACCACCACCACCACCACCACCGCACACAAAAAAAAGCCAGCAATCCAGTTTTTAAATTCCTGTTGCCTTCTTCCTAATCCACTTGAGTAAATTCCTCACTTGTCATCATCCCAAGACAAATTCATAAGTCGTCTTTAATTAGGGGTAAAACAAGTCTCACTTAACTTATGAATCATGACAATCAAGTGTAAACACGCCCTGGTGCCAACATTTCATCATTATTCCTTTTTTTCCTTGCCCGCATCTTGTCCCGCAGCAGCTTTACTAGCAGCATGGCGTGCCAAACAGAATGAGTCAGAAAAGGTCTTAAAGTCATTTTCTCTAATTTCTGTACAAAAAATGTCCTCATCCATCTTTATCCTGCCTATTCACCATTGTCACTCTATTTTATATATTACCACATTCCTCCAGGCCTGGAGTGCAATCATAGTAAGATGGACAACTTTTGAGGGGCAACATGAAGTGATAAACAACAAGTAATTTTGAAAGCAATACAGTCATGTTGACAAGCACTTAATTTGGCCTAATTTGGAGCTGTACCGACTAAAGGACTCTGTAATTCTCCTAACAGAATAATCAGCTGCATAATAATAATGGTAACAGTTATCATACTTATGAGCAGCTTAATTTAGTTAAGCAAAAGAAAGCGAGTTGTTGTTAAGTGTAAGCAATTCATAGCACATATTATACATATATACCTATATAATATGTAATATATGTACATTGGTTACCCATGAAAGGCATACATAATATATTGTATAAACTACCGACTGGAGGCATTTTAAGTGTGAAAAATAAGTTATTGGCTTAAATGATTCCAGTTCTTTTTGAATGATTTACCTACCCAGTAAAAAACCAACTGTCTTTTTTCATACTTGTAATATATCACGTCCACGTCCTTCCCCGTTTAAACTTTTATGTGTTTGTGAAGTACACGTTCCATTTACTGAGTTTTTTTCATCATGAATTGCTGCTCTTCTTTTATTTTGAAAGAGAATCTTTTTTTTGTGAGTTGCTGGAGAATGTGTGAAATAAAAATATACTCATCAGAAAAGAGATTCCTTCTTCTTGCACATTCTGACCATTTTACCATAATACACTTGCACGCAAATAAATGCATCTCTTTTTATTAGATTTTTTCAGTGAACAGGAGTGTAGAGTGGTCAGCAACGAAGAATAATTATATTTTATCATTCGTGTAATATAAAAACCTTGTTTCATTCAATTTCCACAATCCATACAGATGGAAATAATAAAAAAAGAAGTGTTTTGATGATAAAGTACATAAAAAATGGGTGCTTGCATTGGCCATGCCATAATTTTTAGTACATATATAGTTATACACAAGTTTGCACGCGCGTGAATGAAAATATATATATTATATGGTCTTCTATACTGTTTTTTCATCATTGCAAGAAGAAAAAAAGTAAGTAAAAACTGCTTTATTTTTTAATTTTCTTCTTGTCCATGTATGAAATCCCCATTATTCTATTAATTTCAATTACAGTCATCAGAGATCAAGGAAAGTGTATATAATATGAAATGCTGTATATAGCTCAAATACGATTAAATGCAAGTTATTACTAAATATTTTATTTTTTAACATGGTGTAAATGAGTACCGACTCGGTACTACCGAGTACCGATATAAATGTCGTTTTTCACACTGTTTTTGTCTCTTATCACCTCTTATCACTTTCTCTTTTCATCCATCAGCCTACTCTTATGAAGTTGCTAAATAGTTTAAAACTTAATGTGACGTTGAGTGTATCCAATATTTCAATTTCAAAAGTAATAATAAAAAAGAAATTAATGAAATAAAAGTGATCAAATATCTTTGCAAATGAAACGAGTTCATTAGTATTGAGAATTAATACAATGATACACAAAATTTATTTTAGTCTGGACTTTATTGCTTTTTTGGTTTTCGCAGTTGAGTGGAGAGACGGACACGCCATTTTTCTCATAATTCTTCCCTCAGTCTCTTTCAGCAAAGCTGATGTGGGTTTGTGAATTTGATTGATGAGCATTCCAAATTGGAAATAGAGTATGATGATAATACGCTAATAATAATAATTACATGTAAGAAAAAAAAGTTTTATGTGCATAGGTATTTATATTTATATGTAATATACCTATTTACTAAATGAGTGCGTTTTTAGGTATATACCTATTATTATTGATGATGTTGATGATGCTTCTTTCAAAAGGATGAAAATAGTAAAAAAAAGAGACAAGCACATACTAACACTCAAAAGAAGTATTTCTTTTCCTTCTGTTCTTCTTTTTTTTCATCTTATCCAATTTGTCGTATATTTATGTAGGTATATGCATTTTTGCTTCACTTTTTTATACCGTGTCAAGTGTGTGTGTATGTAGTGTGTGTAGATTCACTTTATATGTGTGTAATAATCATAATGACGATGTGTGTGTGATGTGATGTATGCATATAAGAAATTCGTACAAATCACAGGATACAGAAGAAAAAGAAAGAAAATCCAAGAAAAAGAGCATCCCAGTCTCATGATGCTCTTTTTATACCAGTCACAAACAACCAGACAAGCATAATATATAGTGTAAAGGGTTAAGATTATTATGAGTGCGAGTCAAGTCAACAAAACCAAGTGAGAAGAGCGAAAGATATTGTAAAAAAAAGTAACTAGGTGTATCATCATATCACTATCATCATCATCATCCTTGCTCCTTTTCGTATCTCTTTAACTGCATCTTGGTCTATGGGCCACCAGTCACACACCAGCAGCAGCAAAGGAGTCTCAAATGAGACAAGTCGGGAGTAAGTAGCGAAATCAGAGACGATGTGAAGAAGGCAAAGAGTTATCATCATCACCACGCAGCACCACCACTGCACTGCATCTTCTTCTTCACCACACTACTCCACCACTGGCACTCGTCCTTTTCCTAAAAACGTTCTTTTTTTACTCTTACCTGCAAAAACAATAATCAAAACTCATCATCATCTTCATATTATTGACCATATCAATATCAAAAGAAACAACACAGTATTTTTCTACGAATAATAATATATTCTAGTGTGGTAATCAAATCAAATAATAATAATCAACCTCATCATCATACTGTGTGTGTATATTATTATAATAATAATAATAATATATATATTTCAAATTTGATTCTTCTGTACATTTTGTGATTTTTTTGTTGTTGTTGTTGTTGATGTTGTATTTGCTTTTGCTGTTGTCAGTTGTGGTACCGTGCTGGTCTGGTGTGTGTTCTTTTTTGAATCACACAATCACAAAACCAAAAAGTTCACAATGAAATCTTTCTTCGTCTGATGAACTGGATCACCCACACGGCAACTCAGACGGTGTTGCATGAAGCTAAAAAGTGCATTTTACTACTTACTACTACATAGTATCCTACTACGCTCAAGATAAAAAAAATCTGCTCTTTGTTATACTTTTGAAGCATTTTTTTTATTTATGCCATTTACGTGGTATATGTGTATGTGTGTGTGTCATCGTAAACTTTGAAGGAAGGAAGAAGAAAAAAATTTACAACACGGCCAGGTCGTTACATTTTTTTTGTCTTGAAAAAATTGCGAAAGAAGATGGTATGGTAAAAAAAATGTGTGAAAAAGTTGAGAAAATTAAGAAATGATGTGTTTAAAATAGCATTTTGCTTGAGTTTGTACGTTTTGTGACAAAAAAATACAAGTGGAAAGTACAAAACATATATATTTAACTGATTGCGTAAATGGGATGATAAAAATAAATGGCAAAGATTTTGAAAAATCCACATAAACAACAACATACCGATACCTATCGATTTCCTGTTTTGTTGTGTAACACACAAGTTTCCTAATAGTTGTTACAAATGAGTTTTATGAACCTGAACACAATCTCCTTCCTTCTGTCCTCTGAAACTAGCTGTAGTAGTATTGCAGAAGAAGTAGCTCATTGTTAGCTCAAGTCTCCATAAAAGTGGAGAATGGGGAAAATAAAAGGACACTCTCTAAAGAGGTAAGCAATAAACATATAAAATAATGTAACACTCTCTTCCAGTGTCATATTTGCAGCTGGAATAATGATTAGCCAACGATGGTGCTTCGTTTACAAGTAATTTTAGGTATTCCTTTTTTTACTATTACTGTAATTGCAACATGTGACTCTTATTGTTGTATTTTGATGGATAAAACCTGCTAAAAAATGAGTCATAACATAATATCCCATATCAGTCGTGTTGGATTTCAATCAAGGTACAAAAAGGTGGCAAATATTAAGTGTATAAAAATGTTTTTTTAAAGAGTCATCCTAATATCTTTTGTGTCTTTTGTGTGCGTGCGTCTATGACTAATCTTGTTCAATGTCCGTTTATAATATCACATGACAATGTAGACATAATATTAAATGAACAAATATATTTTAGAGATGCAGTTTCGCATGCTTACATGCACGTATGCCTATATCATCATATTTATAATTTTGTAAGGATTTATACAAAATTATACACAACATAGAGTCGAGTTTGAGAAAAGAAGAGAGAATCAGTAGAGTTGATGTAGCGTGTATAAAGCAAAAAGGACAAACCAAGCCTAGTAGACATTTTAGCGCAGTACAGTTTACCTTAAATGGTTTGGTTGTTGACATTTTATGACAGAGAGCTCGTGTACACACATGTTAACTTCTATCAGCTCACTTCCACTCTCCATCCATCTGTGTTTATTCGACTCTCTGTTCAGTAATACTGAATCAGTAACCCGGCTTGTATACTCCGAGATTTGTAACAACAAAGTAGTTTTTTATGAAAACTCGTCGTCTCAATAAGCTTTTTACCCCGAGTTAACAAAGGTGGAGGATATGTTGTAATAACAAATTGAATGATATCGTTTCAAAATCATAACAATACTTATTATATCGTGTGTAATTAATTATGAATTGAAGGGAATGCGTTCGTCCAATGTCTGCAAGATTAAGAATTGGTGAAATAAATTTGCCATTTTTTTTGTTGTGTCTTGATGACTCACAGGTAAAAGTCAAAACGTTTGGCACAAAAGACTTTTATAAAAAATAACCAAAGCAAGTTTTCAAATAAAATCACCAAACTTTATTTGATCCATGACCAAACTGGAAGATGCCGGTTGGCAGTGTTCAGGCAAATAAATATACAACAACCCTTGAAAAAAACACAAAAGCAAAGCAGGAATGCAAAAGCAATATTATGATTATATTATGTGTACACATTAATATCGTTATGGCCAATCGGAAAAATGAGAAATGCATGAAAAATTACACTATCCAGGTAAATAAAACCTGCGATCTCTTCATAAGTCTATGTTTTTTCTTCATAGTCTCGAATCAGTCAAAATAGTTTAGAAAATATAAAAAAATATATCTATATATTTGTCATTGAAGAGTGGCGTGGTTAGGTTAAAATGTAGTATGACGAATATACACATTCAAAAAGTTGTACACTGTTCAATTTCAAATTCACAGAAAATCCCCCACAACACATAAAACTTTGCAAAGGTTAGCGTGGTGAATCATACACACACACATTGAACAGATAGAGGTAAAAGCAGATGCCAGAACCTTTTACTACCATTCTTACTATTACTGCTGATGTGTACTGGGAGCCAGCAGAGATCTAAGAACTTGTAAAAATGCGCAAACGTTATAAAGTGTACAGATAAAAAAGGTATAAAACTCGATAAAACTGTCAGTCAGGAGGAGTCAGTAGTAACAAGACAGCATGGAAGTTGCATATTATATTATTATTATGGAAGCATATTATCATCTCAGTAGTCGGAGTTGCGTTTTATATTATCTTTTTCTTTCAAATCTTATGATTCTCTGAATGAAGGAAAAAGATAGGAGGACAAAACGCAAACGCAACGACGACGATGAACTCTCTGTGTATGGTTGTGTTTACTCATGTACAAGGTTGAATGGAAGTGTCACGTTTCATAACATGACAGTACAGTGCACACCACCAGTTCACCGTGTGTTTTTTTAATACATAATTTTCATGATATGGTATAGCACCACTGCCAACCAAAAAACGCAAAATGTAACTACTAAACTACTGCTACCACGACGGTGGTGTTCCTTTCACTGAAGAGGATACTCTTCTTCTTGTATACCTAATAACATATTAATATGTTGAAAGTCAAAGAGATTCTGTTCTGTCGCTCTTGCAGCGGCCTTTTTCGATGATGATTTGATTTGTGATCTGCTTGAGTGAAGGGAACACTGTACTAATCATCATCAATGTGCCATATATGAGTCATATATTTAGATAATCTTTTTTCATTTTTTTCCTTCAAAACGCCTTTCCATTTTTTTCAAAAGACCAGCTGTCTGAATAATTTTATGTATTTTGTCAGTCCATCGATCAATCTTAATAATAAAAAAAACAAATAATATGATTTCTTTCGATGGCTTGAATGCCTTTCCCCGTCTCAATATTTTACGGGATTAACAAAAAGTCGTATCCCAGTAGTGCCATTATGTTACGTAATTTTTGTTGGGTCCAATGTAAAATTGTTTGCTTTGCCAAGAAACTTTTTCTGATTCCCATTTTCCCATTCCAATTATTTGTGATCTGCTTGAGTGAAGGGAACACTGTACTAATCATCATCAATGTGCCATATATGAGTCATATATTTAGATAATCTTTTTCATTTTTTTTCCTTCAAAACGCCTTTCCATTTTTTTTCAAAAGACCAGCTGTCTGAACAATTTTATGTATTTTGTCAGTCCATCGATCAATCTTAATAATAATAATAACAAATAATATGATTTCTTTCGATGGCTTGAATGCCTTTTCCCGTCTCAATATTTTACGGGATTAAAAAAAATATTCGTGCCAGTAGTGCCATATTATGTTACGTAATTTTTGTTGGGTCCAATGTAAAATTGTTTGCTTTGCCAAGAAACTTTTTCTGATTCCCATTTTCCCATTCCAATTTTAGATTTGACAAATTTTTATAGAGCGCCACAGCATAATAATAATCAAGTCGCACTTTGCATAAAACATTTTATTGAGATGATGATGAGATGGGATGGTGCCCTCGCTCTTGGGACTCGACTGTCTACACTCTTGTTTCTCCTCGAGACCTTTTGTGGCTGTCCTCTTCTTTTCATCCTCAAGTCAGTCAACAAGTCCATGTGTGAGTGAGAATGAAAGATGATCGAAAAAGCGTGCTCTTTTGTGGCTCACATTTGTTTGACTGTCTCCTTTTCTTTTTGGCTCATCTTCTTTTTTTTGTGTATGTGATTGTGTGTGGTTTTCTTGTTAAATCCGACTCATTGTCAGTCAGTCAGGTTAAATTTGGCTATGGATTTTAAATTCGTGCCGACGCCCAGCCATGCCTATTTGTTACTTATCCCATATGCAATGGACACTCCATTTGCATCTATATTTATCAATTCAATTGATCCACTTTGTTAGTTAAAAATAAGAACGAGAAAAATACTAATACAACAGTATAAAAATAGGTTTATATAGAAAGTAAGGTGCAACAAAAAAACAAGGTTGGAAAAAAAAGCAAACGCATGGTGCACGCATGCAACAACAACACAATACCTGTCATGTTTTACACGCTGATCAACCACAAATTACCTTTTACATTTTAATCCATTCCAAAAAAATAAGGCAACAGAGATTCCGTTCTGTTTGTGGTTTTGTTCGGTTACACAACAACAACACAATTGAAAGTCAGTCTATATAGTCAAGTCTTGCGGCAATCTAGTTGAGGGGGAGTCAGGTATGAGCTGTTTAAAGGAAAAAGGTTGACAGTTGACACAGATCCATGTGTCAACAAACGGGATAAAATTTTGCTTGCTTTGCTTCCCAACTTATTATCTCGCATCCTATCCTCCCTTTCCATTTTTTATAACAATTCATGTCTCCTCAAGTAAAGTGAGTAAGACGTGTCTACCTCTTTTTTTTCTTATCTCATCTCATCGGTTTTTTAAAACTCGTCCTGTCTATTTAAAAAAAGGAAGAGTCGGAATCGAAAAAAAATGTTATTTTAGGGATCAAGGTTCGATCACACTGAGATTTGCTGTAGTAATTGTCATTCTAGATGTTTCATACCAAATTATTCATCATCATCATAGAGGCAACAGGTCAGAGTCAACATGAGACAGCATCTTCTTTATTACCAGCCGACTACCACACACACAGCCAAATCTTATGCTGCATTGCAAGCAATTCATCTGAGATTTTACAGACACACGTTGTTTTGACTGGCTGTTAGGATGGTCGTAACTGTAGCATAATATTTTTCACTGTTTTCTACGATATGCCTGCCGCGAATCAACCTCAACACACACGTTACTGATAATCACGACGATGCGATGATGATGTTCCAATGATGATAATGTGTAATACGAGGAGATGATGATATTACATGCCAAATGCCATTATATACCATGATGCCACGCACTTGCCATCCTTGTTTGTTGTTCTGTTCACTCTCCTTTTCTTTTTCTTTTTTTTTGAAAAAAAAATATCTACGGTTAGTTTTGGTTTTTATAGAAGATTTCAGGCTTACGACGAGGGTGGGATAAGAAGGGTTAGCAATAAGATAGCAGGAGCGTATTTTTTTTCTATTAAAAAAAGAATCTTTTCTAACCAAAGAGCTTATATAAGTGCAAGCCCATTTAGTAATCACATTCCAGCAGCTCAACAGCACAAATACAAATATATAGCCACACATAGACAGAGACATTGACAAAAATACGGATGATAATATGTGTGTGTGTTCCTCTCAAACTTTTTTTTCTTGTAAAGTTCTTGTGTGTCTGGTTGACTGGTTGTTTGTTATATTATATTATGTTTATCTGTTTTGAAACAGCACATTTAACGCTTGAATGCTTTCATATAAATATACCAATTCCATACACTTTTCTCTTATCTCACGTCACTAAAAATGTATATATCTCCATTATATAATTTTGTGCAAGCTTGTCTGCGTCTGCAGCAGCAGCAGCAGCAGTAGTTGTAGTGAAATTGTGAAATGCACAATTTGGCATTTCTTTCACACATTTTTTCATCTGAAAAGAGTTACATTATTTTGCCACCAGGACGGATGCATGCATGATATTCCCCACCCACACATTCATACATATAATATATATATTACTGAGATCGAGAGATATGCATACTCGCAGATGACAGAGACAACACCAGACACCACAATCATTGGCCAAGTTTACACTACTTTTGTATATAAAAGTGCGTTTACTCTCTGTGATGATGATGTATTATGTAGCATAGTGCATATAATTGAATTACTTGAATCTCTCAAGTGATCATGGAATTTGAAGAGAACACGCATTTTTTCTTCTTCAAAAAGTGCAAGTGATCTATTTGTTTTTCAACTTGCTATTGCAAAGACTTGAATGCAGTGCAGATGATGATATTGAGAGAGAGAATTCGGATTGCTATCGCAGACTTTGTGCTGAATACAGTGATCTGTCTTTATCTGCATATTTTGCTTCTTGTCTCGTAGTTCCTCTCTCTTTCTCTCTCTCTCTGGATAAATGAAACATTTCATTTTGTAGGTTTGGGTGGCTGACATGGACATAGTGTAAAAAATTGACTTGTTTCAAGTTCAATAGCACAACAACAGCGACAGTTTACTATCCATTCAATTTTGCTTATTTATTCATGCTTTTTCATGCGAGCATTCTGTTTCTGTTTCTCTCTCTCATTTTATTTTTCTGCTACAAATGGTTGTTCATCTTCCTCAATTCCCATTTCATTGCATATTGTTCGAACACCCTCTCTCTCTCTCTCTCTCTCTCTCTTTCGCCCGCCCGCATATTAAGTTTTATAAAGCTTAACCGTTTTATAATAAATTGTTTTCATGCCTCTATTTGAAACGGAACGTTTGTCATTTTGGAAGGAGCAGTGCAAAAACGAAGACGAAGAAAAAAAACATAATATGCGACTCTTCAGAAGCAACAGCAGCAGCAGCAGTGGTTTTAAAAACTATAGGAAGGCTGGTAGTGATTTCCCTTTTTTTATTCATGTTTGGTGCATAAAATATATACATATCTATATTAAAACGCTGTAGGAAGATGAAAGTCAAAAGTGAAGAAAAATATAAAAAATCCTGCATTTGGTGCGTGCCTGGTCTGGTCTGTGTGCGTATTTCCATATTGCATCATGACATTAAAAAAGTGCGTGCGTATCCTCCTATCACAGCATATCATCGTCGTCATCTCCGGCTCTAAACACATTTTTATTACGGTCCACCGCTGGCTTTTTGAGTAGAAGTTGCCTTGTGTTGCACTCACCAGTTTTTTTTTCCTGGTCATCATTTTTTCAGCAATTTGGCTTAATCCAATTGCATTGTTTGAGCTGAAAAGAAGAACAAAAAGGAAAGTGTGTGTTGTTGTGATGTGATAAGATAATATAGAAAAAGATCAAATCAGTAAAGAAAGAAGCACAGTATTCATCCTTTTAAAATTTGAATATGATATCAAGCAGAATTTTATGCGTATCGGTATTATTATTGCGAGACTTGCAAGTTGCAACTGCCTGAGAATGCTTGCGTCGGCGTATCAAAAATGTAAAAAGTGCGTATACACAATATGTATTACACATGCGAGGTATAAAAAACTATATACTGAAAAAAGGTACAAAGATGATACATTTAAAACACCACCAGCTCTTTTGCTGATTGATAATCATGTCCATAGTCCATAACGGGTTTTATATCTGATTGCAATTGAACTGGATTGGATTGGCGGAATAAAAAGTGCAGAGCAGGAGGACAGGGTCCACACGGTATAGCTATAAATCTTTTGGAATAATAGTGACGTTCATGGGGTCAGCTAAATTACTTACCGTGTTAGACAAAACCAAAAAAAACGGCAAAAGACGACTTTTATCAAACGAAAATATTCCAATAAATGTGATAAATGGTCATATTGATGATAGGAAAAGAAAAAGATGGCTTCATCTCATATTTTCTGCATAATATATGGGAAAACTACTAAACTATACCAATACATGCTGCAATTAGGTATATATTTATGTGTAGGGAAAGGAGGATAGGTATTCATTCTTTGATCGTGCCAATTCAAAATTGTCATGAATTTTATGATCGAAAAATTCTTGACTTGAACTTTTAGGAATTAAAAAAAAATGACACGACACCATGTTTACATAGTTTTATTACAAAAAATCCTGGCGTTTTGATATATTATATGCTATAGTGAATTGTAAAAATAACTCCAAGTTTGTTTGTATGTACACGACTAAAAGTGTATACATAACCTTTGTACAATAGCACATATTATTGGAAGATGATAATACGCACGATACGCTGTCGGTGTTTGCTTATCATAATATTCTGTTTTTTCCGCTAACACTTTTCAAAATAACAAAAGCAATTACTGGTAACATGTTCCACACCACCCATAATGTTGCTTGTCATGTCAAACTAGTGTTTATAGTTTGTAATACAAACTTTATATGCAGTTTTGTATTAGTAAAAATGTGTGTTGTTTGGGTTTGCCTGGTGTAGTTTATTTTTTTACCAAAGAAAAAAAAAGAGTGTCAAACGTCCAGCCTTAAATCTTGTTGTCTCATTTAAATCGATTAATTTAATTTCTATCTTAATCCCATGTTATTTGCAGTTCACAGAGTCATAACTTATTACCGCCATTTCTCTCTGTCCTCTCAACTAACTTTAAACCAAGCAAAATAAGTCGGGATAAAAAAAATCTCAGCTCTACTCATTCTCATCCCAGCCTGATCATCATGAATATATATAGAGAAAAAAAGAGACTTTTATTGCTGGTTTGTTTGTGTATTCAGTAGATGCGGAAATGAAACACAGGAGTTTAGAGCAAAAGAGTTATTTCCTGTCGTCGTTTGTTTCTTCAAAATCATTCCGCTTGTTCTGTTGCTGCTGCTGCTGTGTTATAGGCGAATCGCGATTTTATGGAGGATTATGCGTCTTTTCCATGTGCCATTATGGTTACATAAAACACACACGTAGATATTTCCCATGCCATGATATAATAATCATCGTTTGTATGTAGCACAGTCTCATAAATACTGTTTGAACTGTCGTTGGAATGTATTTTATGGGGCACCTTTTCACACGTAGTAATCTATGGGACACAAAAAAAACTGACAAAGAAATTTCCATTCATTAGACAGGAATAAGGAAGCTTTCCTAAATTATTGAATTTTCTCAGTCTTTTTTTCTGAGGAAATGAATTATGAATTGGTTATGAATCAGTTTTGATGTAATGAAAATATTGAAATGACAGTAATAATGTTATCGAGGCTGTCAGTATATAACCTGAATTTCATCATAATTTCACAATTTAATTAATTGGATGGCATTACATGGAAATACTATTAAAGTGCATGTTATAAACTAGCGTTTTTACTAAAAAAATGTGGCTTGAAAATTCTCACTTTAGTTCCAGGTTAATCAGTGACCGATTTCGTGCTGTGATGTGTATTTTACTAGCGATATAAATAATAAATTAAACATAGTGTTGCAAATTAAATATACTATAATTTGGTCATATTTGAAAAAATCAAGGAAAAAATCTCATCTTTCCCCCTCATATTATTAATTCAATTATGCATTTTTTCTACAACTGTAGCGTATATACTTTTTGCTTATTACTTAAAAGGTTTGAAATTGTATTGTATTGAAATTCCTTTGTATAATTTTCGCCACTTTGTAATTTAAAATTGCCAAATTTTTTATATAGGTACACACATAAGCAATCATGATGATGAGATTACATTTTTCGTTGGGTTTTGTGATGTATGGTCTGGTGACATTTTCAAAAGTGGCGATGAGTTGAATATTTATTATTATGAAGTACAGGTGTACATATAAAAAACGATCACTGGCGCATACAAAATTATTATTATTTTTTTTTTCACCGCCTACCTTTTGTCGTTGTAATGTGATATCTCATTTTATCCTGTCAGAACAATATGTGTAATATCTTTCATTCAAAAGAAACAAAATATGTGTAATTCTTTCTTTTCTTTATTCTTTCAAAAAAAAAGTAAAATGGTCAGTTGATTAGTATAATGGCAAACTGGGTGCACAGTGCACGTTACGTCGAGTCGTTGAGTGGGTTTTTAGAGTTAATGGAATCGGCTAAAGTCCAAGAAAAGGTGTTACAGGACGGAATCTTTTGTCACTTTCATTTAAATGATATGCCCATCATTGATGATCACAATTATAATTTGTTGTAATCTCATACGGAAATTTACATACAGAGAATCTTTATAAAGCGTTGTAAAAGTGTCTGAGCCGACATTGGTATATGGACATGGCGCGAGTACACAAGGGGAATTGCACGCGTGATATGTTTTATTATTAGTGTAATTGTAAACTTGTTCAACATGCTGTAATGTCATTATGATTATGATAATGTTCATTGTAGAATAAATAAATATTTATGAATAAAATATGAAGAAGATGATGATGATGATGAATTATTTTATATTTTTATTTATGTTTTGAACAGGTACAGCCTCTTCTGGGATCGTGGTCCGTTTTGTATCCTTTTGTATAGTGTTCTTGTATTTACAACTCTTGTCAAAGTCGTTATTGCATGTGAGTTATTTTCTACCCTTTTGTTAATTTTTGTTCTATTTTTAAGTTCATTCATTCATAAATAATAAAGCTGCAGGGATGGATCATTATGTGCATTTTTACCTTAATTGCGCCAATGACAAAATTGGAATCGTAGCAAATTGCTTAATTTTAAAAATACAATGTGGGATGCTATAAATTGTTATTTTGAATATTTTGATTGTATGTTCATAATGATAACAACGTATTATTTTATTTTATTTTGAACAGTTCCACAACAAGAGGAGCCCTCATATGGATATGAGGATCCTGAAGTAGATGAATTCGACAGTGTTCGGTTGGTGTACAGGGAGGATGAAAGTAAGGCATAAAAAACATAATATTTTTTGTACTAAAAAGGGATTTTCAAATGGTTTAAAAAAATGTAAATCAAAGCTTGGACACGGATGGATGCTAATTAGTTCACCTGCTTTTTCGCATTAACGAAGATCATTAAGTGGGACAGGAAAACTTGTCCGGTATAATGAGTTTAAAAAAAAAAAAAAAGACATGCCCTATGACAATACAATTACGCCAGTTACCTGGAATGGTTGAATGTTGCATTATCCAATTATGGAAGTAAAAAAAGTGTCATGTTGCGTATTTCTTTTATGAATACTTGACCAAGTTAATTAAACTGTGGTTCTTCCTTCAAAATATCCGCATACAAGATCAAGATGAAAATCCAAAAAAGTCTAAATATATATGAAACTCACCGACAATGTATTTGAAAAGATGAATGAGATTTTTTTGAGTTAATGTATACATTGTCGTCGTGAACAAAAAAGGAAGAGATCACACAATAAGCAATAAAAAGGACCATTTACCCACACACATACACAGTTCACGGTATTTTTTTCAGACGTGTGGTAATTTTTAGTTTTCTGACTCAAATTACAGATGATGGTCCAAAAAGGGGTGATGTGGCGGGTGCTGAAGATTATTACGCGTACGATATCATTACAGCAGGTTAATGTTACACTTGCCCTTAATTGGGATTTTGAGGATTCAAAACTGACTGGTTTTCTAGAAATATTATTATAGCTGCCTTGATTTAAAGTGTGTGATTTCCTCTCTTCTACACATTTCTCTGACTTTCTCTCATTCATAATAATCCATATCTGCATTTTTCATCTCTACTTTTTCTTGTGGATGGATTGTAGTAGAATAAATAATGTATCACATTCTTTAGAAATTTTCATTCATACAAAAAGAACATTTATTTTTATTTTTCAAACACTCCCTTTAAATGATATTTTGCCTAATTTTTTCCGGGGTAAATTATTAGGAATTCTATACATACCTACATAATAATGTTTATACCTAATGTCCATTAACACAATCCATTTCGAATTTACAACCTTACTTTTTTATCATCATCTTGTTTGCATTCTGCCCCAATATCACTATTTTAACTTTGTGTGATTTTTGAACATGTACCTATTAATCTGGATTTTTAGTAGTATTAAAAAAAGGATATATTTTCTATCTCAGTACAAAATTTATAATGGGAATGCAATTTCAGAACTATATGAATTTTTATGATGGAATGTCCCAGCAGATTACAATGGAGTGTACGAGTTGAATGGACCATGTTCGGATTACAAACCAGGCGAGGATGATTTGCAAGCTTTTGATTTCATTAGAAAGTTTAGGTAATTTTAACGTAACTTTTTAATATACCTATGTATGCTCGCAGTATTTTGATTTTGGTAATTTTGATTTTGGTAATTTATATCTTGACAGGTTGGATGTCTTGGAAGGAGAGCTATCTGCTGTTTCTAGAGTTCGAGGATCAGACAGACTACAAACTTCGTACAGGCTTGATAGACAGGTTGATCTGACAAAAGACACAAGGTACCCCAATACATACACACTTTTTCAGTCGTATATTATTTTTTCACTGGTCGGGGTCGGAAAATATTAAAATTAACATTATTATTAATTTGTGTCAGAGAAATATTCCCACTGGGCCTTCCAGACCAGTTCAGCTTCATCACAACATGGAGGACCCGGAAGCCTCCAAAAACCCCTTGGCACATCATCCACATGTCAGATGTGCAAAACCGAACTCAATTCGCAATCACTCTAAATCCCCGCTCAGAAACTGTAGAGTTTTCCATTGTCGACTATGAAGGAAAACTGCAAACGTTAGGATTTAAAAATGCTGAGGTAGTTTTTTCTCTCACTTTAATCATCAACACCATCTCGCATATCTCCTCACAATGCATGCATATTATATACATGCATACATATATTTTCATTAAAAGCAAAGCTGATTTAAGACCCCTCTCAAGTTTCCCATTTATCACCATTAAGAAACAAGTTTGCGCTAATGTACACACTCTTTATTTCTTATTGCTCATTCTCCCATTCAAAAGGAATGAGAGAAATTTATTTCCTTGTTGACAGTTTCTTTCCTTTTTCTGTTTGTTTTTTTTGTATCTTTTTTGTAGGTGTTTGACCGTAACTGGCATAAGCTCCATTTCGGTGTTTTCCGAGATCGAGTCTTGCTATATGCCGACTGTGAGGAGGTGGGCAGTGAGCCACTCGGTAAGTTAGTATGATAGTTAATTAAGTTAATTCTTTATGGATGGTGTATGTTAGGTAGGTTAGGTTATAAAAATTATTATTTGTTATTTTCATCATTTGAATATTGTATTCTGTTTTTCTGTTGTAGAAATTCGTGGACCACTTGATGTCAACGGCAAGATTTCTATCGCCAAACTGGCTGGCAATTCCCAAACAGTTCCTGTAAGTCGATACATAATGTATCATCTTTTTTTCTTTCTTGCTATAATATATCATTTCATTTTCAGCTTCTTGATTTGCTTTAATCTTGATTTATTGCCATATTATTATTCATATATATATTTATATTTGTAAGCGAAACAAATCATCGTAAGTTTTTTTTAAAAATCGCTATACATCTTCTTCCCGAATAACCTATCTGTTGTACACGCGCCAAATGCATAATGCCCAGACTGCTGAGTATTTTAAAACTTTGATCCAAATATCATTTCCCTCTGCTTAAACTTCTTCCCATCTCCTCCCACAGCGAATTACTATATCTTTTCAATCTCATCTCCATCTGTAAAAATAATAATAATAATATTACGTTTAAAAAAGCAACAACGTGTGTGACACTCTCTTTTCCCTTTCTCTTTTCCATTGAAATTCCCAAAGACAGTTGCGATGAACAAGTGAGACAGTTTTGATAGTACGAAGAGTTATGTTATTGCCACTTTACGAATACTAATGATCACACTTGTTGGTGGTATTATAAGGTAGGACACATACATACATTGCATACTTGCATACACACATATTTTTTTATTGTTGACTTTTGAGTGTTTTTTCTGGGCTCACCCTTTTCCCCTGAATAAGATGTCAATTTACATGATTATAAATAACGGAAAACACATTGAGTTTTCTAATCCAAACATACTTGTCATCATCATAGTTCCTCTCTGTGACCCTTTTCCGGAGATGAAGATGAAAAAAAACATTTGATTTTATTTTGTGTTCTTTCCGTGTGTATATTATAGTGTGTGTTGTTTTGGGTATTGTCTCTGGTGAGGAAAGATATATATATGTTGAGTTGTTGACACAATGACGGACTGATGGTGAAGGTGATGATTATGAGGAGGACGGGAAATCGGGGAACATGTTACCGTTTTGTAAATACTCGAGAGATTTTTAAGACTGTGTCATATACAGGAAGGAATGCATGAGGTTGATGATGACAAGATCGTAATCATGATAAACTAGGTGGGCTCACTTTTAATAAGCCATGAGGATAATCATTACAGTTTTGTGAATATGTGATTATCTGGATCGTTCGTCAAGTTGGGCGATGCAATACTATTCCTACATACCAACATACAATTCTTCGTTCTAAATAATTGAACATTTCATTCTTGTGTACATCTCTTTCTTGTGAAAGTTTTTTTTCTCCTTTTGTTTACCAATATTTTTTCTTGAAAAGTTTACACATTTTTTGCTACGTCACATATTTACACAAAATCAAAAAGCATTATATAGTTCAAGAAGCAAACCACATTTCGAGAGGCTGGGGGAGAGACAATATTCAGGATGATGATGGTGATGACAAAAAAAACTGCGCGCTCTGCTATCGTCCAAATAATTGAATATCATATCCACTTTGTTTTCTGTAAACGATTTTGTTGTATCAAGACAAGGATGATGATGACGACGGCTCACTTGACTTGTGTACTTAAAAAGACTAACGACCTGGATTTGTGTACGCAAGTACAATTATTATTATGGAGAGAACATTTATAAGATTACATACACCAGTGTATAGGTGTATATTGTATATATGTATCTGGAATGGGTAGATAAGGAGAATGAAAGAAAAAGTTATTGTACACATCTCCTTTTGATTCTTGTGAAACTTCTCACTTTAAAGTGAGAACGACAAAACTGCTTACAAAGATGCTACTTTTGCTCCAGAGAGCGAAATTGAAGACTGTATGTATGTGGATATTATTATTATGCACAGCCATGCAATAAAGTTGAACGTGGTTTGCGTGCTGTTGCGGTAGAACATCACTTTTGAGGATAATAGACCCCGACCCCGACGCATCGTATAATCCAAAGGTTCACTCAAAAAAGTTGTGATGCAATATGTTTACTTTTGCATTATGCGTGTGTTATATATAATAGTGTGTTTTCCCCTTTCGAGTACGTAAAAAAAGAACGTTTTCAGTTGAACAATATTAGTTGTTACAATTTGCTCAAAACAGAAAGAAATGCATTTGTATAAAATTTATTATTCCTGTCGGGTTCAATGAGAGAGATGCTTTTTCTTTTCAAAATACTGCACAAGTGTGTACAATGACTTTTTCATGTAAAATCCATAACAAATGATAAAGGCTTTTTTCGTTCAGAAGGGTTTAATGTGAAAAATTACTTGTAAAGCAGTATTAATTGGTAAAAGGGTGCTAAATTCATGTTTACGCTTGGGAGTCAAGTATTGAAACGCATGTTCATTTCTGGTTTTCAAAAACAAGACAACAAGGCTCTCATGTGTGCAGTGCATGCTAAATGTTTGGTTAGAAATTAATCATTTTATGTAAGCCCCAAAAACCTAAAATGCATTCCTTAAATTGAACATCTTCACTGGAAATTCTTCAGCTGGCTCTTTGTGGAACATGCATTCATGCATACTTATTTTTTGTAAAAATGCGTGGTCAATTAGAAATTCTATCATATCGTTCATTCCATTATTGTTTTAATTTTATAGATTGATCTCCAGTGGATGGTACTCAACTGTGATCCAACCCGACCAGAGAGAGAAACTTGCAATGAGCTGCCCGTAATCAATCGTTTGTTTTAAATGATATTTTTTAAATGTATTTATATTTACGATTAGCATGTTCTATCCTTTTAGCTTAAAGAAAAGAAGGAACAGGAAAGACCGACTTGTGATGTGATATGTCCACAAGGTCCTTCTGGATTCAATGGAACTGATGTAAGTTTGATGATTAGTGCACATACACGCGAATATCGCTCTTTCCCATAAATGCTTAAGGTATTTCTGTTTCTCAGGGTCTTGATGGGCTTCCTGGACCACGAGGTGACAGAGGACCAGCCGGTGCTGCTGGTGTTCCAGGAAGAAGGGGTGACCCTGGAGATCGAGGAATTTCAGGTCCTCCGGGTGTAGCTGGACCACAAGGTCCCCAGGGGCTACGCGGTCTAACTGGATCTAGCGGTCTCAAGGGTCAAAAGGGTGAGAGCGGCACTAGTGGTCTGACAGGAGGGCGTGGAGAGCGTGGTGATGGTGGAGATAAAGGAGACAAAGGAGAAAGGGGCGTTCCAGGTCCTCAGGGTATTCCTGGCACGATTGGTCTACAGGGTCCACCAGGGGATATATCTCGAGTTGTTGGTCCATCTGGGCCCAGAGGTGACAAAGGAGAACGTGGTATTCCGGTAAGAGAGAATATATATAGGTATATATCAACAGAGAGACATTTTTATTTATCAGGCGAGAATATTATTATTCTTATGGTGCCATTTTATGTCAAGGGTCTTATTGGAAATGACGGATTACCTGGAAGAGCAGGTACCGCTGGAGAAACGGGACCACAAGGTCCTCAAGGTCGTGATGGAACTGCTGGGGCTAGAGGATATAAAGGCGAACCAGGAACACCAGGTTTGCCTGGCAGCAGAGGTGCTCCAGGACCTCCTGGGGTACCTGGTGCTGCTGGAACTGCTCAAGCAGGTCCTGCGAATGGTAGACCAGTAGTGGGACCGCCAGGCCCTCCTGGATTAGCTGGTGATCCGGGATTGTCGGGACCAAAGGGAGCTACTGGACCACGAGGTGAACGTGGAGAAAAGGGCGAGTCAGGAAATTCAGGAGATAAAGGTATGCAGAGACATAGATCTAAGGGAAGGGTGTAAAGGGTTTATTTTTTTTTGAATCAATCACAATGTACAATGAATCATTGTCAATGATTAAAATTCAGGTGAGAGAGGTACTGCTGGGATTCCTGGAGTGGATGGAGCTCGTGGTGAAACGGGCAGAGAAGGTTTACAGGGATTGCCTGGTGTAAAAGGAGAAGCAGGACCACTCGGATTAGCTGGATTGCGTGGACCTCCTGGACTTATCGGTCTTCCTGTTTGTAGCCAAATTTAAGTAAAATGAAATTATATCGTCATGTGATAACTATTACTAAATTTTGTATATTTTGTGTAGGGGCCATTGGGTTCTCCAGGAATACAAGGTCCACCTGGTCTTAAAGGTGAGCGTGGAAGAGATGGTGAGGCAGGTCTTCCAGGTGCCGCAGCTGCAGCTGGTAATCCTGGAAGTCCTGGTGACAGTGGACCAATTGGGCCTCCTGGAGAGGATGGAACCAAGGGTGAAAGGGGAGAACAAGGCATAGCAGGTCCAAGAGGCGAACCTGGACTGTTGGGTCTTCCTGGTCCAGAAGGAAAACAAGGACCCGAGGGTGAGCGGGTAGGTGATTAAAAGCAATTTGAAGCAATACATACGTACCTACATATTATGTACATATTAGTTATATTGGCATTATAAACTTTTTGTAGGGATTGAGAGGCGAAAAGGGTGATACTGGCCAGCGAGGTCCTGACGGTCCAACAGGTTTGCCAGGAAAAGCTGGTACGAATGGTAATCCTGGAAAAACAGGAACAAAGGGTGACAGAGGTGATCAAGGTTCACCTGGCGCATCTGGGCCAGCCGGATCAATGGGAATGATGGTAAGGCACCTTTTGGTTTTTCTGTTCTTCAATGGATCATGCTTTATGCTAATATTAATTACTTACCTATTTTGTTTTATTATAGGGCGCACCGGGACCTCCAGGAATGATGGGCCCACCTGGCATACCCGGTTTGGATGGTAATGTAGGTCCAATGGGTCCAGCCGGACCTCCAGGGCCTCCTGGAGATCCTGGATCTGGAAACGGTCTAGGAGGAAACGGTGGTTCTGGTTTTGGTCTTGGAATGCCAGGAGATCGAGGTCCACCAGGAATGCCTGGCCAGATGGGAATGGTATTGATACAAAATTATAATAACATGTTTTATAATTTTTATAGAATGATAATGATTTCACTTTTTTATGACATAGTCTGGAGAACGTGGAGCAAATGGGGACAGGGGGCCACCAGGTCCAGGAGGAACACCAGGAATGCCCGGAACACCAGGCGCGACTGGGGGTCCAGGACCTGCTGGGCAGAGAGGAACTCCTGGGATGCCAGGATTGCCGGGACCGCCAGTAAGACACAAAAGTTGCTTTTTTAATTTTCAAGTGTTTATTGCGGGTAACCTCATCAATGACCATTTTGGTAAATAGGGTAGAAGCTTTACTGAAGGCGAACTAAGGGACATTTGTGCTTCAGTACTCAGAGGTAAAACAGTCATAATGCAAACAATCAAATTTATATATAGGTATAAAGTATATTTATATTCATTTCATCATGAACACTAAAAAAAGTTATATATCTTTTGAGGAAGTAAATCAAGAAGTAAGATCTTTTATTGCCCAATCAAATGACACATTCCAAAAGTTCTAATAAAAATATTCATCAAAAAATATTTAGACCAACTGGCAGAGCTAACAGCTAAACTAGTAGGTCCCCCTGGCTTACCAGGTCGTGGAAAACCCGGTAGATTGGGTCCACCCGGTTCTCAAGGGCCTCCAGGTTTGATTTTTTTTCTACGAAAAAACAAACGCGAGCAATAGTAATTGCCTTGTGTCAAGCAGCGCTTTTTTTTGTATGAATGAGAACAAAATGGCTTGGTGGGTAAATCAATCGCTTTTGTGATGCCTCAAATGTCTATTGACTTTGTCCCTTTTTTTAAAAAGAAAATCATAAATTGCAAAATTGTTCTTGTAAAACTGTCTACTTTATCGACGTGTGTGTTATATGTGTTGTATGCAAATGTTAAATATATATGTGGGGTCATCTGTAGAACTCTATCATTTCCGTTGCATGTAATGAAATTATATATGTACTTTGTCAACTCTTTTCTCTAAATGTCAAAAATGTTAATATTGTTCGTTTCCAAATGTGTATGTGTTCTTGTTTCCCGTCAATTGTACGAGTTAGATCGCATGGAAGAGCTGGTAAGGGGATTGCGAGGTCCACCAGGTCATCCTGGTGTGGGTAAAACGGGACGTCAGGGTCGTCCTGGGAAGCAGGGCATTCCAGGTACATAAATGAGTTGCTCTTTCGTTTCGTACTCTTTCCACTAACACGAAAAGAGCAGTTTCGTACTCTTTCCAACAACAGATTTTGACATTACTAATTTTGTAAAACAGAAAAAAAAACCAGTGGACCCTAGACGGATTTAATGAAAGCAGTCAAATAACAATTCTAGTTTTGAAAATATTAATAATAATAATAATAATAATAATGGTATGCTTTAATTAATGAAATTCTTTGTGCTGTATTGTAAGTGTAAAATTGATGCTTTTTTCCCTATACATGTGCGCTAAACTGCTTTATGCTTTTTTAAGAGAATGTAAAAGTATGCAAGTTATTATTTCGGTATTTAAATGAAATGATGGAAAATACAGGCGATCCAGGACGACCTGGACTACAAGGAGAGAGAGGATTCATGGGACTGCCGGGAGTACCAGGTGCACGGGGACCTGAAGGCCCGAAAGGAGAAAGAGGAGAACCTGGTGAAAGGGGACCTGAAGGAGTTGGTATGGAAGGTCCTCCCGGTCCTCCTGGTGCTACAGGTTCAAATGGTCCTCCAGGTGTTGGTGTTCAAGGGAGACAAGGTGACAGAGGAGATCCAGGGGTTAGAGGGCCGCCAGGAGTCCGAGGTTCCCCTGGAGGTCAAGGTTCACCAGGATTTTGTGAATTCTGTAACTTCCCAGGAGGTAATGGTGGTGGCGGTAATGGTGATCATGGTCACATGGGCGGAGGAACGAAGAAAGGGCCACAACGTTAGGGTTTCAAATAGTTAATTGGGTGCTAAATCATTATTACTGTCAATATTATTATAAAAAAATCCGTTTTCATAATTATCTACATTAATAGAATACTTTATGTATTTATGTATTTATTTTAGAAAATTTAGCAACTTTTTTTTTAAATAATATTATTTAACCAATAGGTTCTTTCATAGTAGGTACTATATATGTAGTATAGTAATAGTATATTATGTAGGTTTTAAGAAATGAGTATACCAATGATATTCGTACAATAAATTAATATTGTAAAAATTAAAGTTCTATTATTGCAAAGTTGTATTGAAAATGTGAAGGTAAATACACTGGTATATAGAGCTTATTGATTTCAAAGAAATATTTACCATTTTAGAAGACAGAATCATGAAGAAATCTATATAGTTCTAACGAAAACAGCGATATTTTATAAGGGTGTTTGAGCTGAGTGATGATTAATATATATAGTTAGTTAGTTTGTCAGTCAGGTTAATGTTTTTTTTTGTACAAAGTATGTAAAACTGTTTTTTGAGGTAATATATATAAGCCTAGGTCATGATGAGGTGGAGACGAGTTCAAATTATGTAGGTTGTGTAATTGTAAGAAATTCAAGAGAAATTTACAGTTGTAAAGAATATAGAATTCAAAATTCATACATAATAATTTTAACTAAACTAAATTGTCGTTCTGTCCTGCTACCACTCATATATATTTAACTCTTATATAACTGAACCGTTTTTTTGTTACCACATACATATATTTACTAAAAAAAAAACTTTACTTGTAAAGCTAACCAATGATCCACTGCCAAATATAGTAACTAAATGTCTGCCATAATATTGTTCCTTGTTCAACCATTAAATTAAAATCTAGTAAATAACCAAGTCATAATACAAAATGTAATAGGTTTATGTTCACCACAAGTTAACTTATTCACTGCCACTAACAATGCTAACAACACAGTTACCAAAAAAAACTCATGGTACATTAATGCGAGCTTTTACTACGTGTACTAATACTAATTTCATAGAAGATAATGATATACATTTTTTTATATGTGTGTGCCTCTTGTGTTTGATACATTAGTTAAGAAATTCACAAAAAAAATACTTAATGAATTACGGATACGATAATAAATGATATATGTTTAGTTTGTAAAGAAGAGTTTATGAGTTTAATGTCACAAAAGTAAAAATAACAAAAAAAATGTAGACATTTGTAATGCAATGTGTATGTATTTAACTGAATTTTAAGAATATTAAAAATGATATGGTTTGTAAAGAGAACAGTGTTTTATTTAAGATAAACAGAATCACAAGTTGCGGTCCACAACAACTCAACAAAACCCCATAAAAATTCTTAAAAAATAATAAAAATATTATGTTAAATGAAAATATACACCTATATCCTACTCCATTCCATATTCTGCTGCAAATTCCAAAGCCAACGTTTGCTTTCTCTGTTTTTTTGGTATCCTGGAAGAATAAAAATCTGCTGACGTTTCAACCACAGTGCCCACGTGGAAATATTTTGGAGTATGTGTGATATTATTTCGTTTATAATGGATAGCGGTTCGCCGATCCATTGCAGATCGCAGTTTTAGTGCTTCCAAATCATTCTTTTTATCCTGTGTTATTTCCGCTTTGGCGATATTGAACCATGCACTTCCTTTAGTCAAACTTTTCTCGTGCTTTCGCATCCTTTTGATTTTTCTGGCTCCTACTACTGGCGTGGCTTCCATAGGTCCATCAGGAGCTAAAGTACTTAATTTCGAAGATACTAATGCTTCCTGTGCACTTTTACTACGTCCTGAATATAAATCGCCAGTGAAGCTGATACTTGATCCAGCAGATGAAGAGAATGACGAGGATTTGTTAGATGTTGAAGTGGATAAGGAAGGCATCAAATTAAATGATTTACTATCTCCTCCTCCGCCAAGTGTTGGATAATCTAGTTGAGTTCTGGAAATTATAAAGGGCTTCCGTTCGGCCGGTTTTCTCTGACTCAAACTATCTCCTTTCTTCTTTTTGGAATTGAATTCTGTTGAAAATTATAAACATATTATAAACATATTATTTGAAGCCCATAGTTCTAAAAGTGGACAAATTGTGGCACATTTCACATTTTACAATTAAACAATTGTGCCGTTGTTGGCGTCGCCAAATTATTTGTATTACCTGGCTTGGGTCTTCTTTTACTTAGCAATGACATTCTGGAGCCTTTAAATTCACGTTTAGTTAATTATAATTCTGTGAAAATATTTTACAAACTCTCAACACAAAACAAAATGTTGACCGGACCACATGTACTTTAATGTGAATGTTTCATGCACACAAACTCGTGCAACTCGTTTTGGGTAAACCTGATACATATGAATGCACTTTTGGTAAACAACAACATCGCGTGAACATGTCATCATCTGGTTTCTCATTAGCAACATCAACAAAAACATCTGACAAAGTGCATGTCTTTTGCAGATGTTGTCCATTTAAAAAATTTAACTAATTTTGTCAAACGTTCTATAAATCTAAAGATTGTCTGTGTGTCGGTCGGGATTAAAATTCTTGTTAGTGCGAGGCAAGAGTTTGGTGTGTTGGCAATTGTTAGTTTAATAATTAATAATTATTAATTATCATTTCGTGTTTGGTTGTGTGCAAACAATAAATTTGATTGCTTTGATTACAATCCTAAGGGTTAATTAATCATCATCAGAGGTGAACACACAGCACAGCAGTCTGAGCAGTCATCATAATCATGTCCCAAGCAGATACTGATGTTGACAAAAGAGCGCCAGGTGCGACAATAATTAAACATTGTATTTAGATTTTCATGAGATTTTCGTGTTTTAATTATTATGTATTATTATGCTTTTCTCACTAGATTGGCGAGTCAAAATGTCGCAGATTTATGAAGATGCAGTTCAGAGTGGTACTGAGGATAAACGACCTTGTGCAGGACTTAGACAAGAATTGAAATTTTGCTTGTTGGAAAGCGATTGCGTGAAAAAGGTATGTTTTAAAAATAGTTCAGATTTTTAGCAAATTTATTAAAAACGTCTTGTAAATTTGTTTTAAACTGTCCTTCATTTTACTAGAATAATAAAACACCTCGGGAATGTCTTAGAGTGGACGACGGCTCCGTTCCAGATGACTGTATAATTTTACGTCAAACCTTTTTTGAATGCAAAAGATCATTGGTAAAATAAATATAATGCGGAATTACAATTTAACGTTGACCTAAAATCTGATTGTCATGTCCTATTTTTTTATTCTAATAATAAAAATGTGTCTTTAATTTTCAGTTGGATACGAGGCAAAGGTTTAGAGGAAGAAAAGGCTACTAAGTATATATACCTATAGAAGTATAATTTTATAAATTATAATCAATTTATAACAACTGTAGTCTTTATTTTCTAAGCCAATCAACATTTACAGCCTATGATCACAATTCTCATAAAATACATAAATAGGCATGATTATTAGTAATTCGCTTTTACATAATGTATGAAATAAGTCTATAAAGTAAATGAAGAATATTTGGTACGGTGTACATTAGAAGTATTTAGGTAAATCAAATAAATAAACTGTATACACAAATAAATAGTGAACAATAAATATTATGAATGTACAATGTATTTAATTGTTGTATAAACTATTTCTTCTTCGCATCAACAATTACGGGCCCATCATCAGACGGTAATGGAAAGACATCCGAGTTCTGCAAGTACCCCTCTTCCAAAGAAGCCACTGCTTCCATACTACCGGACCGTTTTGCAAACAGATTTGAACTGTTAAAACTTATAAAGTCAGTTTCAACGGGTGAAGGTGGCAAGCATTCCAAATACGGATTACCTGTTAACCATAACACATGTATAGTAAAGTTTTCAATAAGGAAATGAAACATTATCTATATATATTTTATTCTTACCCTGAAAATTATCATTGCATTTGCAAGCCGGCTCTCTTCTGGCTTCCTTTAATTTATGATAATACACTGTGTTAGCATAGCAAAAGGCATTTTTTCCACACGGACTATTTATACAAACCACAGCGTCTGGAATAAGTGGGGGTGCAGGTGTGGTTGACGTGGTGCTTTCTTTGGTGAGCGGCTTCTTTGTTGTTTTTCGTGTCGTCGGCCAACGTTGCGTTGGAAGTGATGGAATTTTAAATCGACTCGGCCTCGTCGTTGGTCTGGTGGGCCTTTCTGTGTCAGGACGTGTAAATCCAGATTCCTGATAGACCAGCCTATTCGACTGCAAATCATACACTATCTGACCTGATTGCGGCCGTGGTGTTGTTGTTCTACGGGAATTTGAATATTTTATTATGTACTCTGAAGGATTTATTACACTATTCGACTGCAAATCATACACTATCTGACCTGATTGCGGCCGTGGTGTTGTTGTTCTACGGGAATTTGAATATTTTATTATGGACTCTGAAGGATTTATTACTGGCTTGTATTTGACCACTGCTGATCCAGGATTGAGAAAATTTATAAATGGAAGATATGTAGTGGCATATTCTCGATGTGTAACTGGACGCTGTGTTGTAGTTGGAAAAGGTCTTTGGGTTGAAAATAGCTGATGTAGTAAAAGTGGTGCATTTTGTGCAGTCAGTGTTTGAGCGTCAAAATGATATTGATGTTCTGGTTCCCGTGACTCATGTGATTGATGTTCTGGTTCATGTGATTCAATTTCCTCCGCTTCCGTTTCCTTTTCTTGTTCTTGCTCTTCATCTTCACCATCTCCTTCCTCCTCAGTTTCGTCACTACCACTGGCGCTAGTACTTGTACTAGCACTGCCACTAAAACTCGCACTTGGACGCTCTGTCGTCTTTGCTTTTATACGATTGAGGTCCTCTGCAAATAGTACATAAACTGGTCTGTATGTGGATCCCTGATTATTGTTTGATGATCCAGGGGAAGTAATCACAGCGTCATCGTCATCATCATGATCTTCCGCTGAAGGTTGTTTCCAAATGGACGTTGGCTGGTTTAGTTCTGAACTTTGTTTTTGACTGCTGCCGCCGTAAGAAGCAGACAAAGTTGGTCTTGGTCTTGGAAGTTTCTTTTTTTAGGCCGGAACCATAACCTGCAGGTGGCCTAGTACTCAGATGAATTCTATTGGAGTGACCCAACTTGAACGAGTTGAATAGCCAGTCGAGGTCTTCTTCACTTGTCTGTTTTATACTTTGAATGGTGGCCGAATCAGAAATTTTGGGGACAAGTGTGAAATGGAGTAATTCAAAAGCTCTATTGTGGGCAGCTGTACACACATAAGTCCCAGGAATATCTTGTCTTGGATAAAATCCACTGACGGGGTGATAGAGCATCGTTTCATTGTCAACATTAACCAATTGTCCCTACAACATGGAATAATTTATTTTGGGTCTCAGTAAATTGTTTGAATTTGAATTAATCATCTTAGCTTTTTGGATACATACATATAATTGTTTTGCATACATTTTGAAATTTTTGAAGTGACACCGCCACGTTTGGATTTGTGACGCCACATGGAATTCTAGCAGGTGATTTTCGCAAATCATACAAAATAGTTCCTCCCCGCTTTCTTATAAAAAGAGTTTTTCCTAAAAAAATCAAAATTGCACTAATATTGTAAACTGAGATCATTTAAATATAAACAGGGAAAGACGTTTCATTAGATAAAGTACCTGGCACGAAAAGGTGGTAAAATGCAGATAGCGTCTTGAATTTCATTCCAGTTTCCGGTGACGCCGTCATGCAATTATAGCGCCCTGTATCGGATTGTTTGACTCCGCGTGGTCCAATAACTATTGTCGCGACGTATCGTTTTGCCCCATTTACATCATCCAAAGGCAGTACCTGACCTTGTGGACCAAGATTTTCTATTGTAGTATTCGATGTGTATGTAGGGTCCTACGGAGAAGGAATGTAGTTGTAATTTCGGGTCGGGGATAATTATAATTATTATGTTGTAATTATAATTTGCATTAGAACACTTACTGCATCTCCAGAATACACCCATTCCGATGGGTACCAAGCTGTACATGTCAAAATGATTCTGCTATTTAATTTAATATTTTCTCCTACAACCAAATCAGGTTTTACAATTTCTCCCAGTTTTCCACGAACAACCGAGATCTGACCACGAGATGAAATTATTTCATATTCTTGGAACACTTGGGTTTTCACTGAATCCCACAACGGAGAGAATCCCTCCACCCCATTATTTTCTACACTCCACGAAAACACCAACAATGTCACAAACCATTTGATATAACTTGTTGAATTTAAGCCACTTAAACACCAACAACAAGCTAACATTCTTGTTACAATAATTGTTTTTTTATTTCTAGATATCGTAGCCCCAGTACCTTTCATGATGCCTTATTGCTTAGTGGTCAATCACTAAAAAAAGAATACGAGGAAATAAACATTTAATTCCTTTTAATTCATTTCACCTTCACCTTTTTACAAACTTGACCACTTCAGAGATCACGGCATTCTTATACCCAACCGTCTATCGTTTTTTTCACGATATACCTGTAACATTTAACGTCACCACACCACATGTAAAAACAAAAAGCTTTTACAAAGCGTACAAATTTGCGAAAATTGCTAAAGTTTTTGTTGTGCATATAAACGTAAAAATTTGAAAAAAGCCGTTAACAACTCTTTTTGAGAAACGATGTCGATAAACTATATATCTATACAGATTTGGACGGTTGGTTGCGGCATTTAATTATAATAAGCTTATTTCACTCACTGAAAAATCAAAAAAAAATGATCTACAAAGGCGTCAGCCTTTTTTCATATCTCTCTCTCCGTCACTGTAACGCAATTCAACGGATTTTGTGATATAAAAAATGCAAAACACTTTGTCTGCTGCTGGTGGTGCACTCAACATTATTGCACGTACAAGGAAAACGTTATAATATTTTATGCTCTTGTAAAAAAAATGAGATGAAACAAGATGCCTTGCAGGCACAATGAGATTTTTTAATGCTTTTAAACAAACTTAAACTGCTGCTTTATGATTTTTTTTTCTTTGCAAAATATTTCACAAGATCATATCACTTGACTGTTATATTATTATTACTTGTTTGTTGACTGCTGTCCCACAGACAATTTTTTGCTTTTACACTTTACACAAGTAAGCTTGTATCAGTAACAGTGAAATAATATTTTGTGAAATGAAGTAAAAATGAAGAAAATTGCAACAATGGTGATAGGAGTGCATGATAAATAAAAAAGTAAGACGGGTTGGGATGAGTGAGGATTTAATAATGTGACTATTGTGATTTAGCCAACAATACAGATTAATAGGTGTAAGTACAAAATTATGTACCTACTTTGCATATAAATATAATAAATATGTAGTAGCCTTCCTCTGTCCGTTCATATCCGTTTTATTTAGCCAACAATACAGATTAATAGGTGTAAGTACAAAATTATGTACCTACTTTGCATATAAATATAATAAATATGTAGTAGCCTTCCTCTGTCCGTTCATATCCGCTTTTAAGAATCAACGGTGCTTGCTTTCAGAAAAGCTGGTTCACTTCCTCTCTCGTCATTTGATGGTATGGTGGTAGCTGGTTGGCAGTTGGCAGTGCGGCGTCAGCTGCAGTATAAATATACTCATATATTTATAGCGAAAAAACTTTTATAATAATGAACGATTGAAGATATGATGATAATTATAAGAAGTTGGCACAGAGTTATTTATAATAAAAGTATAATATTTATCAGCAAACTTTTATTTTATCATATCGTTATTGACATCGACATTGTTGGTAAGTTGGCAATTATATACATATTGGTACTCAAAATCTCAAGAAGAAAAAAAATACATGCATATAAATATGCGGCAAGAAAGAAAGAAAATAGTAGGGAGAGAAAGCGAATGGGGGATGACAATTATTGTTGTTGTTGGACTTGTACGTAAATCCTATCTCATATTATGAGGGCGAGTTATCTTTATTGTTGTACAAGACTATATAGTGATTGTATTGATATGCATTTATTTTTTTTCATTATTACTGCAGTATATTTACCATTCAATCATTCTCACTCTCACGTTCATTCATTCGCAAAAAGCCGCGCAGACACAATTCATTTCGCTTTTTTTCCCAGGGGTCTTGACAGATCATTGAGCTTCTCTTTTTTAGCTTTGTTTATTTGTAAAAATGTTAATGTTCATTGTCTATTTTTATATGAAGGCTAGTTAACAGTATTCCCTATATTTTCAGTGCAGTTAGTCACGTTTTAAATGGCCATTAATAAATGTCTTTTAATGAGTTTGTCTTTGTTTGATGTATTTGTGAATTGCACATGTACAACACTGAGTGGTCATAAAGAATATACCTAGGTATATGCCATGTTTTTTGTTGTTGTCTGCGACGAACTTTTTTAGAGTGACAAGACCGGACTTACACTAACTGTTCAGTTTGTTTTACAAGAATAAAAATGTAATTGAAAGCTTTATGATTTTCTTATCGTAAGGGTCACTGCTTATGAGTCATAACTTATAACGTACTTACTATATAACGAACAACAACAGCAGATATGAGTTTCTCGTAATTTTCCACATTTTGACATGTGCCATATCAGCACAAAATGAAGTAAGTACAAGATTAGGTGTGTATATAATAAGGGTTTATATAAATAAACTCATTATTCTCAGGGGTAATGCTATAAATGAAAGTAAAAAACAATTGCCAGCTATGACGCTGCTGCACAAATACGCGCACGGCAAAAGACTAGGGTATTCACATAAAAAAATTTATTCATGACTGTAATACGTTTACAAATTGGAGTCTTCATCGTTTTAAATTATTGTTATTTTTTATGCGTACACACGTGACCAACCACAAATAAATTACTCATATACCTACATATTATTATACCTATGTGAGAAGAAATTGCTATATATCATGCATTTAAATAAATTAAACAGGTATAATTTTTCTGTACTTTGTTTTTGTGTATGTATAATTAAAAGTATTGCCTTCTTAATTACTTTGCTCATTTCCTTTTTAAAAGTCTTCAAATGACCTGAAGAAAGCCATTCTCTCTGCTAAAGCACCTCTGACAGGCTCACACGATCCGTCTGGATTTCTAATTGTGCCAATATTGCAAATGCATTTGGGCTTGTGATTTTCAAAACTGCACCCAGCATGCTCGCCACATTTTATTTTGTTGGGTCTACACGGATCTAAACAGCGGCCATTGATACATTCCTTGGAATCAGCACAATTTGTAGAGTTTCTGCATTGTATGCCTTGCTCACAACCAGTCCCTTTCACGTCATATGGATCACCAAAATATCCTGGCATACAGACGCAATAAGTTTTGGCATCGTGGAACATGCGACATTCAGCGTTCTTGGCACATATTTCTTTCTGATTTTCACATGTGCGAAGTGGACTGGGTGGAAGGTGATTGGGCATCCAGGATTTCTATTGACATCAAAAATCAAACGAAATTTATCAATGCAATTGATTAGCCTCTAGTTCCAAAAGCTCTAAAATTGTGACTAACTGCACTGAAAATATAGGGAATACTGTTAACTAGCCTTCATATAAAAATAGACAATGAACATTAACATTTTTAATTTCTGGGTCACCATGAGGTAAAGAATTTGGACAATAGCAGACTGGCTTGTGATTTTCCACTTTACAAAATGAATCCCTTCCACAAGTCTTGAAAAACATTTGCTGGCCTGGTTCACAAGGATCAACACATCTTCCACTGGATGCATAACAAGTGTATTCGCTGGGGCAATCTGAATCTGAACTGCATTCCAGTTCGCACCCAATCACTGGGTTGCCCTTGAAGGGCCTCATGCACATACAAGTTTCACTTCCATTAACCAAGACGCAATATGCATTGATACCACATGAAATGGTGGTGTTGGTGCCGTCACAGTATTCAGGCTCAATAATGTCATTCCCAATGTCGCCAGAAGAAGAAGAAGAAGAATTAGTTTCTTGTTGAGGCTCATCATCTGCATTGTCATATTATTGGAATAATGAAAAGAAAAAAAGATTTTATTTTCTCATAAATATTTTACAAATGAAACCCGTAGAAAAATAAATAATATAGCTTATTTATACAGCAACATAATCATAATCAGAGAGGGCAGGATCTGCAAGTCTATTCATCATGGTCATACCCATCGTTAGTGCATGGCATTCAATGCTGGCCAGTCCAGTGTATCCCACAGGACATGAGCAAATTGACTTTCCATCCGATGATAAAATTGCAATCGCATTGGTTCCACAATTCTTGGCTTTCGTATTAATTTCTACTGAGGTGGATGGCTGTTGAGTGGTCGTTGAGCTAGTTGAAGCTGACACAAGCTCGGAAGATGATGTTTCAAGATTCTCTGTTACGCCTAGTTCCTCTTCTGACATGTCATGACGTACATTCTCATGAGACACCGCAATCCTATTGAAAGGAGCTTGCTCTTCTACAGAATGACATTCCATGTCCGCGTTCCCAGTTTTTCCAGGCGGACATTGGCACACAGCCACTTCGGACGTTTCATTCAAAATAGTATTGAACGCTGGTCTTGTTTGGCACTCTGCATTGGCTCCACAGGGGAAAGGAACACAGGGCAAATTTTCTTCTTCTTTGTTTACTGGTTTGGGAGCATTGTCAGTTTCACGTTCATAAATATTTGAGCAGTCCCTTCCAAAATGGCCTGGCGGACAC
>JAITYZ010000917.1:0-11966 GCA_027744595.1 Paronellides praefectus
CTTTTTACATACATATTATGTGGCACGCAAAAACAAAAAAAAATGCTATGTTCCTCTCCAGTCTTCAGAGAAAAGATTATCTTGCTAGTTTCCCTTTCTCCTTTGCTCTTTTATACCGTGTGTGCCGTGGAATGGGTGGACGTTGAGGAGAGTTGAAGGCTGTTTTTTTTAGTTTTAGCAATGGCGGTATAGTAAATAGTAGGGCGATGAACGAGTGGTGGTAATGTATGTTACACGTGAGTCCCAGTTAAATAGGTGTCTTTTACTACAAAAAAAGTACCTCTTTTTAAACCCATACGAGATGTGAGTAAAAAGATGGGATCATGATGAGATGAGATGAGTATAACGGTGTGTGAGTAGTAGTGAGTGTGGTATGTGTGTTGGACTCATGCCGTTTGTGGAATTGACTGCGGCATGCTGCGAGGTCCCTGTGGTTCCTTTTTCAGGTCTTCAACTTGTTAGACAAAGATTCAGGTTGAAGCTGAAGAATTGTGGCAAGCCTCTGTTGGGACTCTCTGGGGAATTTAATGATCCTACATTTTCATTCCTTGTCTTCTTTTTCATTTTATCTTCAATTTACGTTAAAAAGAAGGGAATAAATGGGTTTTATATAGGACGCAAAATGAACGTCAGGTTGGTTGGTGAATAAAGTCTCTCAGCAGTAAACAAAGGTGGCTACCTAGGTAGGTAGGTATGCATGTATATTACGCGCTGATGTAATACTTTCTCTAGTATTTTTACAATTTTGATGAAACAATTATAGAAAAAAATAGAAAAAAATTCTTCGAATAAAGTGCTCCTAAAAATTGGTTTTACTACTTTTCAAAAACAAAATTCCTTTTTAATCCATCTTCTAAAACGAAATGTTTTTTTTCTTTTAAAAATAATTTAATTTCAAAACATTACTTTCCTATTTAGTTTTCAATTGTAATATCTTTTAAGATTAGATAAGATATTATATATAAGTAGTTGTGGTGTTACTCTTTTTTAGTTTAGCTTTCTCCCTACTGTCGTGAAAACCCTTTTAGTATGAAGATATGGAACAATGAATTATTACGTAACAATAAAAAAGTGGCACATGGTAAATACAGTCGCAAGGAAAAGCACTTACTAATAAATTCTAACAAAAAGGCAATAAATAATTCAGTGTGTGTAAAATACTATGCCATTCGTAAAATAGCACATGCACGCCTACGCACTCTGCTGAGTGATAATACAAAAAATCAAGACAAGCATACATTTCTTGGCATTGTTTTATGAAAAAAGAAGAAAGTCATGTTAAAATGTACCATGATATCTGATATCATTACAATGAACGAAAGTAAACGCTAAAAATTGAAATAAATACGTTTTACCGACCAAATGAAATAAAATCATCCACCATCCATCCACTTCATCGCCCATCTTTTGCCACGATCATATTCCTCTCTAGTTTAACATGCCTTTAACCTTTTATCAATGTTTCATGCGCGGATGGTAACAACAAAATTTAGTAAAGATATTTCTAAACAAAATATCATGTAAATAATGTTTTTTAGCTTATCAAAAAAATATTGTATTACTCCGCATGGTAGAAACTCGCACATGTTTAACATTTCTAGTTTAAAAAAAAAATTCAATATGGATAATATTTCATACACGAGTAAAAACAGTAGCCATCAATTCATCATCATCCCTCCAATCAACTCAAAAATAAGCATGTGCACACGTGTATATGCTTTTTGTACAAAAACGTACTCACGCTTTCTCTCTCCCTTTTTAAAAATAAATTTATTACTCTTCATGAATTTACAATATATATTTTATCCTGTTACATCTTTTTACTCAACAGCAAAACAAAAAAACATTCGCTTCGTTACAAACAGCAAAAAATAGTCCTGTTGCTCTTTTTATATCGCATCTCCAAAAAAAGANAAAAAACATTCGCTTCGTTACAAACAGCAAAAAATAGTCCTGTTGCTCTTTTTATATCGCATCTCCAAAAAAAGAAGCTCTATTTGTTGCTTTTACCTCCCAAAAAACTACACACCATTTTTTTGTTGCATTTGCGTTATCTTCCAAAACAGTATTTTTTACATTGGGAATAGTCAGAGTACATGTATGTATGTTTGTAACAGCTATTTTTCTTTCTCATCTGTCAAAAAGCCATGAAGTATGGACATGGTAATGCATCACATTACATCAAGCATATTAACTTTTATACTCTACATGAAAGTTTATATTGTTATGAAAGCCAGAAAAAAAATATAAAGAATACACTGGCAACTTTTACTTGAAAGGGAAAAAGTGAATAAAAAAACAGAGAAACAAAATCGTACGAGAGCAGAGCAGAACAGAGAGAGAACACCCACCTCATATTATTGCGTAAATACACCAGTTGTTGTTATCTCTCAGCGTGAATCTACAATTTATAATATGAATGTTGAGCTGTGTGTGATATGATATGTACATAGCCTATGTAACATAGGTAGATATGATGATGATAAGTTGATACGGTAAAATAAGAATACATATTTTAGCGCAGGGTAAGTTATAACACACATGCATCATCATGAAACTGGGAAAAGGGAGAAAGTGGAGAAAGTCTTTCACTGTCTTTGAAATAGGTTTCTTCTGTCTTCTTTACCCAGACACACAACACACAAGAAAGAGAAGTACACGTACTAGTAAATAGTTACAACTACAAAAAAGGGATCACACAGGGGAAAAGAGAAGGAAGGGAGAAATATGCTGACCTGGAAAGGAAAAGAAATGCTAACTGGTAGATCATGGTCAAATAGGTCAAATGAATAACTTGAGTAATAGCAGAAGTAGCATGATGTATGCGCGCACCTACCTACTACCTACCCATTTACAAAAGTAAGTATATTTATTTACCTTTGTTCATATTATATAAGTTTACTTTCATGAGAGGGAGGGGGTAAGACAATAAAGTAGAGGAAAAGGAGGTAACATCCCATGACACTATCCTTGTTTGATTCCATATACATAGGTACTTATCTTTTCTCGGAAGTGAATAACAAAAAAACTGCATAGTTGGTGATGGCTACTTACTACAATTGAACACCTATATTAACATTAAGAGTTACATATTCGTAATATATGATACGGACATTAGATAAGATAAAATGAATGAATTCATAATAGTAAATATTATATAGGTACACAAAACACAATATTTACAAAGATGATATAAAACGAGAATTAATTATGAATTGGAAATAAATAAAGCGTAACGACTGCATTAAATACGTTTCTGGAAGGTTGCAGACACAGGTATAAATTCAAAAAATCTGAAGGAAAACATTTCAAAAACTTGAATAAATTGAAAATCAATAGGGTTGTGAGTTATGACCTATGATGACATTTGAGTGTAACATGTCTACGCCGTTAAAAAATTAAAATTAAGGAAAAAAAATTTCCGACTGCAGAGATAAAATTGAACACATTACGCTATTGTTAATTATAATTATAAAGTAATACACACTTTCAATTTATTAATAAAGCATTTTTCATCCTGAGAATTTATTCAATAATAAGTTTTATGGTAGCAAATGTTTGAAAACTGCATCTTCGGCTTCTTTTATATACCTTAACTTGCTTTGTAAAACTGATATTTCGTATCAGAATTCAGAAGCAGTAGCTATAAGGCGTAGTCGCATTTTTCCACCTAAAGGATGGCATGCAATCATTTGCAAAAAAAATAGGAATTCAAAATTCGTAACCATTTTTTAGTTATCCCGTAGGCTAAATCAACAGACGACTGACTATCATGTCTTATTTGTAGCCTAACGGTTCCATATAAATACACGCTCATAGATAAATCTGTCAGGACAAACAAAATAAGAGAGAAAGAAAAAAAGTTTTCCTTGTACTACTTTCAGAACAAACAAGTCCTCAAGTCACGACTCGGCTCAGATGTGTTCGTAGAACCTCAAATAAATGTCGAATCAAAACTTTCACCCAAACTACAATAACAAGGAAAGAGAAAGTTTAATAAATGATGACAAGAAAATGCTGCAGTTGTTGGTACATTAAAAGATGAACAGAGTGCGAAAAACTAACTTTTATACAACATAACTGGACAAAATCACAGATTATGCCCACCATTTGTTGCTCTCATTTATTACACAACAGACATTAAATGATACTAAACAGGTAAGCTGCGGGAGGAAGTGAAGTCAAATCGGTTAACTTTTTTTTTGTTTTAACCGAACATGTCATCTACCTTTAAAAAACATAATACATTAATGATAAATTGTGATTCATAATCATGCAAGGAAGTACTGCGTTGAGTAACAAAATGTCTCGATACGTCATTTTAGCAGAAAATGATGTGAGCTACAGATACATGCGTTTTAGGGTTTAAAACCTGTCGAGCTTGACCGCAATTTATTCTACAAAAAAATTGAGGAAACTTTGTCCTTTGAGTTTTTACCCTTTTCGCACACACTGTCCCTCAGCAGGAGGCGGTGGTGGAAACAGACGAAAGTTTTAGCAAGCATGAGCATGTCACTCTACGAATTACATTAATGTTGTTTGACACCACTGACAATAGTTTCGTACAACAACTTTCGTTTTTGCACACTGCTCTTAATGCTTTGTAAACGTTCGTCCGATACGCTCACTGGAAATCTCAAACTTACAACTTTCGATCCAATAAAACAAAAATATTATTATTTTTACTATATTTTGCAATAATAACGATTTCTTGTCCTTGCTTCAATAATATGACAAATAAGTGACAAATAGCAAAGAAACTTACAACTTTCGATCTAATAAAACAAAAATATTATTATTTTTACTATATTTTGCAATAATAACGATTTCTTGTCCTTGCTTCAATAATATGACAAATAAGTGACAAATAGCAAAGAGAAGGGAAATAAATAGGATTATGAACTTGAGGAAGGATAAAAGTTAAAAGGAAGAGTGAGCGCAAGTAGCACAATATTACATGCACGTGCTTATTATGTAACTTGAAGGGAAAATTAAAAGGGTCTTTTGGTGTTACTACTCCAATATCCCTTACTGTATCCTTTTACAGAACTACATAGGTTTATCATCATCATCATGTTTCCTTTTTCTTATTCTTATGCATTTGATGGGATTACCACTATTTTTCGGTCCTTCGAGTCAAGGATGGAGCATCTCCTCGGCAGCAGATGGAAAACTGTAAGCTTTAACCAAGGATGAAGGGATTTTCATTTAAAAAACGAATTGTGTTTTTAGCCAATTTTTTCTCACACAAAATGTTTCTTCTTTCCCAGCTTCATCTTTTTTGTGCCCCTTTTTTCTCACTGTAGACTTATCCCTATCAAATGGGCCGATTCAATATATAGGGATATTGCAGTTTGTGTTGTAGACCAAAGGATAAAAAAAGAAAAGATAACACTTGTTATTTTTTTATAACTGGCATACATAAATACACAATACTATAGCCAATGATAACTTGTAGAGCATTTTGTAGCATAGTACATTTTATTTGTGGATAGGATTGACTTTTTTTGCAAATGTTTCGTTGATAAAATAGATTTTGCTTCGCTTTTGCTTTTCTTTAGATTGGAGTCTTGGGTCATTTCTGTCATCACCTCGCCATTTTGTGTCTTTTTCTCTGACAAATACTGCTTCACAAGAAGAATACAAAAAAACGTAACACAAACATAATAATAATAATATATACTGGTGCAGTCAACCAAAGGGCATAACATGGACTTATATGAGATACATAAATTATTATATGGATCACGCACCAGATATTCCATTTATTTACTTTTTCATAATAGTCTACTCTCAGACTATTATGGAGATATAGAGAGTCTGTATGTGTGAGGAGAGTTCTCTGCTCAGTTTTTGCTCCTTCTTTGACACTTGAGGATTTACAGATCATTTATCTTATTTTTGTGCCTGTGTGTTTGTGTCAAGGGGACATATAATAATAATAATATAAAAGGGGACGACGAGAGAGGGGCTCAAGTGTGCATTGGCCTTATATATTATTAGTCGAACCTGGGAATATACCAGAGTAAAGCCTTTCATTCAACAAGAGAGATTAAAGAGGAAAGTGACCCAGAAAAGGGGCAAAATCTGTGAAATGTGGAGAAAATGACTGGCGAAAGATGGCGAAGAGGAGTTGGATTATCATTTATTAATGCATGGATGTATGTTTGCGTTGGCCATATAAACTATTTATAGGATATGTTTGCGGCGGTATATTTTACTCTTTTATTTGGCAGAATCAGAGTAAGTAAACGAGAGCATCTTTTGTGCCAAAAATGGCTTTTGCTAATATATTTATGTTGACCTTGGATTATTGCGTTTTTCCGTTCGTTTTGCTGTTGTTGAAAATAAAAATTGACAATGGATGGGTTGGTGTTGGTGGCGTGTGTATTTTTGCTTGGTTTGCGACGCAAACTTTGCGTTGCCATTCGCTTTTTTTGGTGGAGGTGACGTGGAGTTATTTTTTCTCTAATCTTTGACACAGTCTCAGTGGCACATTGAATGTGCCTGAAGCCTTCAAGAGAGAAGGATTCAAGAATTTTACATTATGCGTTCGTTTTTTACTCGGCAGCAATATAGTAATCCTTTTGTGTGCAGTCTTTTTTTTCTTGTGGGGTCCTTGGTCCCATTTTCTCTTGGATTTTTGGTTACTGGTTTAACGGTTCAGTTCAATTCACAAATAAATCAATATGGATTTGTTTAAAAAAAACTGGATCAGTGCTGAAGGAAGTGTGGGAAAGGTTAACTTGACTTATTGAACAAGTAAAAAGCCTTTTCTCCTGAGGGGAACCCAAAAAGTTGACAATGGTGGGGGAATAACGTTATAATAAGCTATTTGCTTTTTTATACAATAACGCGCAGTGATTTTTTTTCAAACCCGACGCCGTGTGTCATCTGAGATGATAAAATATTCAATGAAATTTTTTTTCGTCAAGCTTCTCATAGCGCCACACTGAAAAGAAAACTGTAATACTAGCAGTCATGTAAAACGAGAAGAAGCACCAAGAGCGAATCGACTTTTTCGTACCGTCTTTACTCGCCAGTGTCCTCCGGTTTTTCTTGGTTGAGAAAGTTGCAAGAATGGAAATGAATAAAAGTGAATAATATGAAAATGGGATGGAATAATATTCCATATTTCTTTTCTAATATTTCTTAACAAGAAATGGTAGGCAAGAGAGATTTAATACTACACGCACGTATCAAAATTCAAAATTAGCAGCAAAAACGAACTCAAAAAGTGAGAACTCGCTGCAGAAATAATAATACATGCTACAGAGAGAGAGAGGAGAGAGAGAGAGACGTAACTTGCCTCACACAAATTTTGTGAACACTGAACAATGGCTAAGATTACATGAATTGGATATTAGACGTTTCTTCACTCACGCATGCTATTTTACTGTCTTATTCTGTTTCATCGCCTTGTATAGAAATTTTCTGTTACTTTGCTTGCTACACTCATCTTTTTTTCTAGTGTATCCAGAGCACTGCTAAAAACTGAAAATCCACAATATATATAAAATATATGTACATTTCTTTTCTTTTTTTTCATTCGCGCATTCAATGAATAGAAAATTAGACCCGGTGCACAGCGGCGGGAACAAGAAAGAGAAAAGGAGAGAAAAAAATAGTTGGCAAGTTTTGTATTTACTTTTATACATATTTTTTTGTACATTTTCTAATAAAATTGTACATTGTTAACAATGTTAGCAACATGACTAGCAGTAGTACTGCAGCATTTCATACAAGTGAAGCTGAGAAGGCAAAAGAATTTACACGCGTGCATGAGTGTGTTACTCGTTATAATAAATGCTTATAAGGTTCAAAAACCCTTTTGACTATGCCTATATAACAACCTATGTTTAAAGAAATTGGAAAAAAATATTATAAACTCTTCGGCTCTTTTTTTTACTCTTGAAAAGCTTTTACGCACTTTTTTTGACGTGTAACTTGCAATAAATTTTATTATGAGAGTGTCTCTGTCTACTTGAATGAAAAGGCAAAAGACACGTATCAGTTGAAATACAAAAAAAAACGTATTTACGCATAAATACATATTACATTTAGGTGGGTATAATGTATTGCGCGTTTTATGGAGAAAGAATGAAAGTAATAATGGCTATGCGTACAACAATGCGTAATTTGAGTATCAGGTAAATGATATATGTACAAAAAACAGGGGGAAAATTTGTCGCGCAACATCCGAAATTTCTAACTTCTCAACACCAAAAAAAGTCTTTTGCATAACTTATGACAACTTGTTAGATAATTTATGTGAGTAGAAAGTGCTATCTTCATAACGTCATCATGTACACACGCAGACAACTATATGCCTACATTATTTTTGTAAATAGTAAATACCTACATAATACTCAAAATATGTGTACTGATTCGGTTACAAATATGAAATCCACCACTAGACCCCATCCCCATATTATTATTACCATCCTCATTCCAACATTCCTTCCTTCCTGACGACTTTTCCCTCTTTTTCCCTCGACCTACACACTGAAATGCACGTACAACACAACTCACTTCTTTTTTTTATTTGCTTCCTGTTCTCTCCTCCTATCCAATCCTCGCAATCCCACTTGCGATACATTCCTTTCCTCACACTCTGTCCTCTATCCACGTCAAAAGTCAAGATCCCACTCAATATGTAATACGTCCGCTGCTATTCAGTTTTTTGGAGGAAAAAAACGAGGAACAAGGAAGGAGGTTTATTATCCCCTTCTTGTTCTCTTTTTTTTAGTTTGAGCTGAGCTCAGTTTTGCACGACATTTTTTAGTTTGATTCTACTTTCCTACATGGATAAATAATATTATGATTGAAGGCTGCTGCTTTTATAAAAGTCATGCAAGCATTTGGGTTGACTTTCGATTCCGAGGTCTCTGATGTGATGTTCTTCTATTTTTATGGGTTATGCGAGAGAAAAAAAATATGAAAGCGGTAGTGTTGATGATGATGATGATGGTGATATAGTGAAAGTGGCAAGAGAAAAATTGCGTGAGGCTAAGTAAAGAGATGCGGTATTTTGGTGAGGGTGGGTTGCTGAAAAAAATGAAAGGAAGATGAAGGATGGAATAAATAAAAATGGCAGTGATTTCTCTTCTTTTTATTGTGAATTGTGAATATTTATAAGAATGGAGGAGGACTCTGGGATGAATGAAATGAGTAGAGACAGCTGCGAAATGTTGCTGCAAAAAGATGATAAAAAATTGTTCACTTCACACTTTCCTACTTGCCGTACTACTGCTTTTTTTCTTGAGATTTTTTCTGTCTATTTATGATTCAGTGCAACACTTCAAATTGGTGATGTTGTTCCCTCGCACGGAGCCAGACAGAAGTACGTATATCTGCTGTCATTTGTGAAAGCGAAAGCTTTTAGTGGATTCCAATTGATATTCCATCTTTGACTTTTCTCTCAAGTATTCCTCCGTGTGTCATGTGAGAAAGCGTCGCTAATCAAAATCAAAGAGAGGGAAGATGGTGATGAGTAGAATATGAGAACAAGTTTTAATGGAACGACATATACGGCAAGTTGATGTTGACCGGCGAGATTTATTTTCATGAGAAATGCATTCAGTGAATTATTTTGGTAGGCGGTTATAGTTTAAACGGAATGTGAAATGAGAAATGACGAATGTCAACGTAAAAAAAATGATCAATTCTGTCTGAAGACTTCAGACTGAAGTCAATGTTGGGGACACGACAAAAAATGTCAATAAAATTCAAATCAAGTTTCATTATTATTTTGAGACATGGATAGAAATTTTAATCGTCTTATGCCATCTGAGCACTATTTTTTACACTATTTTTTGCTTTGCGCTCTGCTTCATTTAATTGAATATTTCAGAATATCTTAGCAGAAAAGCAGACGTTTTGGCATGACACTTCACTTTTGAAAGGAATAAGCTAATCAACATCATCATTTATTATTATTTTGAAGTGAAGGGTTAGGGTTTTGAGCTATTCAACCTTGATACGCAGTGAAAGGACACAAGCTATACTGGCTGAATTGTGAAAAGTACCGTTATTCATATGGTATTCATATTTATCGTCATTCAGTTTAATTAGTTATAATTCGGTTATAAGGTTTATTGACATAAAATGCTTCCATTTTATTTATGTGACTCTTGATTTGCTGGATGGCAACTGAAGAATATTTCTGAGTTTCATTTCATTTGCATTGAATATATTTCGCCGGATTCAGATACTCCGTCCTTTCATCATCGTTTATATAAATCCTGTTTGTAGCAACAATAATAAATGTTTACATTAAGCTTACATAATACCCCAGAGCGGGTGCATTGAGCAACAGCAATAAATTTATTCGTTCGTTGGTCATTTTGAAAACCTTTTCATTTCCCATATTTGCCAAATAATTAGTATGCCTGGGGTTGTATGCACAACGGAATACTAGAAATACATGAAAACAATGCATGGTAATTTATAGTGTATTCACACCTTTTTTTGGAGGAAAAGTGCATTGAGGTGATATGAGTTTGTCTTTTTCGTTGTGAATAGTTCGTATAAATAAAATAAAGCTCTTGTACATTTTGTCTTCGTTTTTAGTCATTCCCAAATGAACTGTGAAACGTGCATCATTTCTGTAGAGAATATAAATTCACACCAAATTCCCCCGTTCTCACAAAAACAAAAGGAAGGAAAAAGCACACAAGCTTTATATTGGCTTTGTTGAAAAGGAAAAGATGGATTGGAAAGTGAGGAGGGAGTGGGGTGAGAGGACAAACATAGAGCTGTACTGCAACAACCAATTAAGCACTTAGCAAGAATTTCTCATTCTCTCCAGGAATCACGCTGAAATCCTCGAAATTTCCCAACAACAATTAGATTTTCATCTTGATTTCCAAAATGCAATGTTCAGACAGCTACTTCGCAAGCGCATTGAAGTAATAAGCTGTGTTAAAATCCCAGTCATTATTCTCCCTCTTTTACATTGGCATATACATATGTAAACCTTCTCGTCATATCATTGTAAATATTCTATGTTGCTTTGAAGAATTAACTGTGTAGAAAGCGGTTTGTTCAAGAGTTTTTATAAAAATATTTTAGTAGAAATCAATACTGAATGTAAATGTAAGCATAGTTTGATATGGTACGATAATACACCTCGAAAACTATAAATGAATGTAGTACATATTTGAGCGCAATACTTTTTAAATTGCTTGGGTAAAGCAAAGCTCCAAAATAAATGCTTAGACTTCAGTACTACAATTCGTATTAAGTATTTAGTAGTATAAAATTAAATATTAGTTGTGTAGATCATAGTTTATCGTAATTTGTCAGACAGCAAAATTTGCTGGAGACCATTTAATGAGGACAAGGTTTGTTTGTAGGACTTAGCTATAAAGTAAGTAAGGGTACAACGTCAATTTAAATTTTTCACAACATTTGGAGAATAAGTACCCGAACAGATACTACACAGTGCAGTAGTCAAATAATAAAGTAGCTGTTTTGCTGAATTATTTATAGTAAGTAGCAGGAAAAGTTCCAATTTCCGTCCCAATTTCTTAAAATATGTGGATATGATGTTTCAGACATACGGATGTATTTAAGGGGACACGGAATGACTGCGCTGGTCGGCGAATCACTTATTGCGTGTTGTAGTAATCAAACAATCACTTGGATTAGCCTGTAATTTATATGTATATATTAAAATGCCTAATATTGTAATGTCCTTAATTGCGTTAGCATAAATTCACCAATCATCTCTTTTTCCTTCCTTTAGCATCTCAACAGGGGAGCTTATGTACCAATATACTTTACACGGAATAATAGATGTCACCGCCAACATCAAATCTAGTACCTAGAAAGAGTACACATTAAAACATATTAATATATTTAGGTACCTACCTATTGTACCTATACAGTTCAACAACACGAGTATAGCTGCTTAATACAGTTTAGTAATTTAATGAAGTAGTACAGTAGTCGGAAATGCAGAG
>JAITYZ010000918.1:0-32211 GCA_027744595.1 Paronellides praefectus
CACAGAAAACTCATATTAGGTATGTACTGTATTTTTTATGAATATGTACTTTCGAAATTAGTTACTACATCTTAACACAAAAAATACTGACATTATAGGTTATTCCTATCAACACTACATTGGTACGTGCATTCATATAGCCATCATATCTGTATACAATATACACATAATACCCTTCATTTATTTAATACCAAAGTATTTATGTTTGCGATTATGCACCAAAGCTTCATCAATTAATTTTGAAGGAACGCATAAATACATTTAATTTATGTTCATTATAAATTGTGAACGTCATAAATAGGATAAAATATCATTTTGGTTTTTGTAAAGGTATTTTGTTATGACTTATACTTTACTGCTTATAATATCAAAATCAATGAACATCATCTAAAATTAAAAAAGCGAATTTTTTGGTATATTTTACACATTTGTTTCATACTTTTTTTGCACTGGCAAATGACATATAACACGTATATATATATATGCATATGCACAATTGATTTTAAATACTACTTTATAAATAGGACTTGATTATACAATAGTCTTCCATAAAAATTGAACATTTATTTGTAAGTCAATATTTATCAATTATTCAACATCAAAATATTATTAGAGCAACAATGTTTTTTTAAATCTTAACACGTAAAATGTGCAAACAACTAGATAACATCTATATGAATATATACCACTGTCGGATATGGTTGCAGGTACATTAAATTAAATGGTGAAGAAACTTGAATTGGAAATGTTTTATCCACTTTTGATACTTTTAAGTTCTTATATATTATTTATTTAGTTGACAGCGCACAATATATATAATAATTTAACAACTCTACGAATGAAATGTTTAGAATTTATGTGTAAAATGCTAATTGAGAACGATAACAGGCATGACTAAATGACATAAATTGTGAACATATTTACTATTAAAGCAGTAATTATTTACAAATCTGGAGCATATAAGCCCATAATAATTTACCATGTTGCTAGTTTTTAAAGAGTTTTCTAATAAATTACCTACAATTTGCTCCTCAATTCCTTTTTTCCATACCTCCGTTTGGAATCACGTTGCAAATAATCTCATCATTTTTTAATTTATTATGATTTGCCACAAAATTTCAATATAATTATACATACCTACCTAAAAATATCTATATCAAACGTACCTATAAATAAATATTGCACAATTATAGTCTTAAGATAATGTGTATACCTAATACATCTAGACTTTCTCCATGCCTTAAAGATATAACTTATACTTGTACAATAATAATCTGTAAGACCGTTCCATTTCCCCTGTTTTTAAGAGTTCACATTCACATTTTAATAGTTTCAAAGCATGTGTTGTACTTATTACTTATTACATATTATAAGTACCTAAATGTATAACCAAAATGAATGGAAAACCACAAATAACATTTGAAACGGTCAAAAATATGTAAATAGGTATGGTATATGTTTTACACTTCTACTTTTTTAAATTGTTTTAAAAATGATTTTTTGCTGCAAAAGTGTCACGTTCACAAAATTGCGTCCTCTCAACCCTTCAAATACATGCATATAATGTATTTGATTACAAACAAACCTTACCTGTATTATGAGTTCACTTTTTAATTATTAGCATATTCATTTTTTTTATACCATTTCACTCTCTTCAGTGAAAGTGGTCGTTGGCCTCAACGGTGTAGTTGAGATTCTTCTCCCTGTCATTGTAGTGATCAATGTAGTGCTCCCATTTCCAGCCACGGTGGTTCCAGCAGAGTTGACAACATGTCCACCTCCGTTATTAAAATTACTCGTGCCGCTGCCGACCGCGGTCATCATTGTCGTTTCACTAGCTGATGACTCCCTCTTCCTGTTGTGCTGGCTTGGCGTTGGCGTATACAACCTGTCACGAAATCGAAAAATTTGTGTAACGAGAAGTTTATGTAAAATGGCAGCACAGTAATAAATTAATATAATAATAAAAAAATGCTTTAATTAATGGCTGTAGTGTGGGAGTTTTGATGATGAGTATAATAATAATGGCAAACAGCGTGATATGACGGGAATGAGTTTGGTAATAGCATTAAATATTTTGTTTTTCCATGCGTGTTATTCTCATACTTTTAATAAGCAAGCATAATATATTATGTATGTACCTTATGCTTTCTGTTCTACTTCTTGGAGACCAGTCCCTCAAATTGTGCATGTTTTGCTGATTTGATGAGTACGAGCAACAACAGCAACATTTCAGGTCACTACCAAAAATCTCCATTCTGTTCCACCGATGACGAATTGCCATTCTCACTTCAGCGTTGAGAAAGCAGTAGAGAAGAGCGACGAGAAATCCCTAGAAATAAGGTTAATGATGAATATTTTTCTTTTGTTCATGAATCTTTTATCTTTTGATTTATCGATGTGTCGTGCATTGTATTTTCAGCACAATAATATTTCATGGTGTTTATATGTACATAATTTATGTTATGACTGATGACATGCCTGTGTGGATATGAGAAAAGCTCGGGTGTGCTCGAACAATGGCCATTTCTTCGCAGCTAATACCAGCAGGGCGGATATTTTATAGATCCAGTCGTAGTGATTTGCATGGAACCATGGACAAACAACAGAGTTGAATTCCACTTCTTCATCCATCTATTAACATAATATAAAATTTGTATAGTGGTTCTATGTACATATATCCCGAAGACATACAAATAACATTCTTGATACATACGCATATTCATCAAAAATATTACAAGCCGTGCAAAAAAAATTAATAATGACCTGCACTACATTCCTGGTTGATTCTTTCACGGTTTCGTCCACACTTGACACAGCCCACTTTGTTACTGACCAACTGATGACAACGAGAAATGGTAAACCTGCATAAAATATTTTAAAATGTAAGTGAAGAAGAAAGACACGAATTAAACATGCTGCTTATTGCAGTATTTTCTTTATAATATCAACTTACCCCATCCTATTACACAGTATGTTCGCAGTCGGATACTTTCTGTCATGAAAGTTTGCACCACCAGCACGTAGAGGTAGAGACCTAGCCAATTATAAAACAGAAAGTCATATACATAAACTTTATAACATTTATTGATATTATTTAACTAACTACTGATTTATTACCCATCATCAACTATAAACATGCAACTCATTTAATGAGTTACTTTTGTGAGTTTGTGAGCCATTTGAATAATATATTTTTTAAACGTAAACTGTGTAAACGTAAACCATGTTTCGATCTAGATTGTAAGCTATTGTGGGATTTCATTAATTGATACTCGACGCGGTTGCGATGTGCATAAGAATTAGAAATCAAACCAACATCTGCGATTTAAAAGTTAATGTGTTTTATTTAATGCACCTTACTTTAACTCTATGCATAATGCATATCCATATGTTGTATTTACTTGTCAAGTAAAATTGTATGTTGAAAATGACTACATTAGATACATACCAGATGATTATTCATTCGAGGTCCATTACTAGGTAGGTACAAACAACTTACTGCATAATTATATAACAGCAAAAAAACTGAGAAAATTCATTTTTAATGACATCTTAAAAACAAGAAAAATATTTCTAAATGGAAAGGAGAAAACTAATGATAGAAGGCAGCACAGCACGAGCTGTGAAATGGAAGGAGCAGAGGTTCACTACACTTTCATCCAGTTGTAGTCGCAGAAAATTATAGATGATGTAATAACCTCAACGGCAACTGACTAGGCAAGCGGACAGAGGAAAAATATAGTAACAGTTGAAAAAAAGGTCAATTATTAAACAGCATATATGTAGGTACCTATGTACTATGTACACGGTAAGAAAGGCGAGAGGAGGAAAGCATTTATAAGGCGACATCATATTATAGGAAATGCTGACAACCGTAAAGAAGTAGAAAAAGATGACGATGATGATGACATCCAAAACTACTACGACTCTACTCCCACCGAGATGTTTCCATTTCCATCTTGAATAAAAAACAGTGAAAACGTCCGTCTCTTGCGTAAAAGGTAAAATGAAGACACTATGACATTTTGCTTATATTGCCTTTTATTAGTTCACACACTACTGCAAAAGCAAAATGTAATGGTTTTCCTCCTTGCAATTCAATAATAAAAATGCGGGGATGGTCTTGTGTGATGTGCTGCTTCAATTCAACTACTTGGAAACTTATGCTATATGCTATATGTGGTAATGTAATAGTGTAAATTAGTAAACAAACTGGATTTTCTCCACTTCTACTAGCTCTTGAAGTGGAGTCCACTTACATTTAAAAACACACATAAAGACGAAATAAGAGCAGATGGTAACTAAACTTTTAGCTTGCCACTACAATTCAATTCCATTTTTCCAAGACAGACACACTCCATTTTAACCACTTGTTTTTGGAAGAGAAAAAAGGAAGACAAGACAAGAAAGTAATGATAGTTAATTGGCAAAGGTGAAAGGCGGCAATTAACAAAGAGATGAAGGTAGAAAGTGGACAAAATGAAAATGGATTTTTTTTCGGGAGAAAGGAAAATGTCTTGTGGGGGTCATGTGAAACATACATTACGTAGTTTAGGCTTTAGAATGTACTCAATGCAATGTTCAATGGGCTGTGAAGTGTTTGCCGATATAAAAAACGTTTTTTCAAAGATTACAATAAGAGATTGTACAAAAAGCTGAATTCAATGTTGAGCGTGCTAAAGTGTCCTTCAGAATGTCAATTTAATTGTGTGATTATATTGTTGCTTCTTCATACACCAATTGTTGTTGACGTTATGTATTCTTACAGTTTGAAGAAAAGACCTTTTATTCTCTCCAGATAAAGCTGAAAAGCTAAAGTAAAGTGTGAGTATTGGATGAATGGATGGATAAAAGGAAAAGTTGATATGATACTTCTATTTATATTCTTGCGGTTTCTGCAGGAATTGAAAATAGAAAAAATGAAAATATGAATAAATGGCTGGTAAAATGGAAAATGATCCACCTGAGAGTTTCTGATATATCCTCATTCCCTTTGCGGTAAGATTTTCCCAGAAGCGTGAATGCGACGGATTGCAGAACACGCAAAGGAATACAATAAAATAATAGGTGGTATGTCTATGTATGGCTTAGATCAAGTAAGCAAATTAGAAAATAAGATCAAAACCGACAACGCGTGACAATAAAGCTAGTGATTGACTGAATTACAGGTACACAGGTGTAAAAGAGGCATGGCATGAGGATTATTATGACAATATAACTTTCACCTCGACAAAGAATTGTCATATTACATTTAGATATACTACATCCCTTTTCCAAAGAAATCAAATTCCACCTCAACCCCTTAGATTAAACCTTCCACCAACATTATTGTACCAAGGAAAAAGGAGAATATAGGCACATGAGCAGCAGATTTAAAAGTTTCGAACATGTCGTGGAAAAACGACAGTTTTTACCAGAGTGCCGGTGGGAGAGAGATGATTGTGAAAGTTGGAGAAAAGTTGAATAGGTGGAGTGGAATGGAATTATTATTGAGGAGGAAATGTTTTGATACGTTTCGTTGAAATTGTCTAATGTGCTCTGTTGCTGCTGCTGCAAATCCGTACAAATGATTCAAAGTACTTTTCAAAGAGTTAAAGTAAATCAGGCTGAATAAATAAACTTTTTTTAGAGTTCCACTTTTGCATCGCATGTGTCATGTTCGTTAAAAAACGATTACAACACGATGATATTCTTATCATTTATGTATATGCGTCTGATAAGTAGTGGAAGCTACATTTATTAAATTCATGCTGTTCGTCTGACAGTGAAATAAAAATATCAGTCAGATTCCCCTACTCGATTTGGAATTACGGATGTTGATATTCCAAAAAGTGTAGGAACTTGATTTTTTCAATGTAAAATTTTTATTTTGTGCTTCGATAGAATACTGAAAGTTTTTCAACTTTTTTACAGTAAATATCATGTTCAAATTTATCAAAATAGCGCTGTGTTATTCAAGTAAACGAGCTGGAACATTATGCAATCCAATAATACATGCTTACTTGGTAAAACTTTATACTTATTTTTATGCTATTTGTTGTATTTTTTGTGCAATTACTACAGTTTCGTTTAAAACTCTTGTTTCTTTGTTTGCCTCCGCTGTTATATAAGATATTCCCTTGATCCCTGTTTCAAGAATTTATTTATTTATAAGTAGCTTGAAAACTTTTATAATATTGTTGGAAAGAAATTTTGCATTATGCATGTTCACTGACTTTAAACAAAAATTCACGTTTCCTGCTATAAAATAATGGTAAACAAATATAAATATTCGATTGAGTTGCTCATCATACGCTTACTTGTCATCTATCTATCTGACCTACATATATGATGATGCTTTTATAATGTTTTAGTAATAAACAAGTGAGCACAGGATTTGGGAACACTGTGGAAAGGTGGAAAAAATTGGAAATTTTGATGGAGAATTATATGCAAAAAATCCACAAACTTTTACTCATGCTAAATGATTTACCCATATCATTATTTCTTCCTGTCAAAAAGTCAAAATGAGTACGTTGAACCAGAGAAAGCATGTCAATTATTTTCAAGCTTGCATTGCTCATCAAGTTTCCTACTTTGTTTTATCCAGTCCAATAGGTTCCTCCGTCTATTTTGAGCATTTTTGCGATTTCTGATAATAAACGGATTTTTATGTTAACCTTAAGATAGAAAAGTATATATTGGCTTTTACCCCTTTGAACGTCAGACTTGGATAAAAAACAAATTTCACCACTTCACTGTACTATTTCATATGATTATGATTTTATGTGTGGTTCCAGGCCACCCGCGGAAATGTTTTTATTCTCGAGTTGGCAGAGATTTGGTAGCGCTACTATTACACTCTACTTGTTTGACAATTATTATTACGTCTCTTTGCTAATACTGTGAAATTCACAATGTGAATACCTATTATAATAGGTATCTATTCACAGTACTATGCTATTTATTGTTGTAAATTTGAAGCAGTTTCTTACAAGAAAGCTGGGAACAATCGTCGTCGTTGTGGCCGTCAGTAGGCCAAAAACCTACATACTTTTGATACTTTTCACTCAATTATGTATGCCAATGTATTGCACATTCTGCATGACATGAATATAAGTAGGTAATTCATTAAATTTAATAAATATAACTTTCTTACTATAGTTTATTGACAAAACTTAAACATAAAACATAAAATGCTCTATAAAAGATATTTCAGTCAATAAATATTGAATGGATGGGTATTTCATGAACTCATTATTTGTTCCCGGTTATTCTCCGAAATTAACAGAATTACGCATAGGAATAATCCCTACAAATTATAACGGCTAACCAAAGCAGTGTAAGAAGAAGAAGTACACTTAATACAAGTTGTTAAGCACTTTTACGATAATATTCTTGCCAATTTAATATATTATTATTAAAGATGGTAGCTTTGTTGCCAACTCAGAACTTCAATTTAATCACGACAACACACAAGACCAACTTTTCATTCAACATAAATATAACTCACTCAAACAAGTGTGTGAGTGTAGAAGTGATACCTGCTCAGGAACTGTGGATTAAAACGTAAGTGGTACAAAATACAAAGCGTCTCAACTTTATTCATGAAAGCAAAAAAGACCTTACATAATAGATATTATTGAGCGGATTGTTCATTTGTTGGATTCTTCATAAATGGAACAAAAACTTGTTCCACTCCACTAAATATTATCATCATCAAGTAAGTATACACTTTATTATTACACAAAAGAAGGGGAAAAAATACCACCACACTCAACCATGCATGAGTGGCTCTTCATGTTTGCGTGTGTCTTCTGTTTTTCAATGATGCAATGCTATTTTTGGTGCGCGCTTTATGTGGCTTCCTTTCAATTTAACTTGGCTACTACTACAAGTACTAAAACAACTGCTAATGCGCTTAAAAGCTCCGATTTTCTCCTTGGCACTTTCTCTCCATTACTCTCTCTTGCACACACACACACACATTTACACTCAACCACATACACACATACTTCCAATCTGTAATTCCATTTTTTCTCAACCACACCAGTACAAAAACTTCGTTTCATTTTCTCCTGAAACTTGTCTGCAGATAAAAATGGCATTGCTGATAATACATCTGTTATTGTTCTTTTCATGTGTGCTATATTGTTCTGCAGTTGCAACAACAACTGCTACCAACCACTAACCTAACTCACTGATGTACTGTAATACCTTAGTAAGGTACAAAATATTTCAAGGTTGTACAGAATAAGATACCGAAATGTTCAGATCTTTCTTCAAGTTTTTCTATAAAAATGTCAACAACATTTGGCGAACAAGTGCTTTTGTTCCCACTTTAAAAATACTATTTGTATTCCAAAAAAGTCCATTGATCATTCCAAGAATACCTATCCATTTTAATTATTATCGACAAAGGCATGGCTTTGGGTTTACTCTCAAGATTTGTTTATATATTTTTCTACGAGTTTGCAACAGGATCATACAAAAGCAAGTATGAAGTAAGGCTTCCATACAAAAGCATGTACGAGGTATACATACAACATAGGTTATTAGGTACACGCATGCATATTATGGATTTTCTTCCGAAAATTTAGATTTAATGTCGGATTTGCGATACACAAAGTAAGAAAAATAGTTGCGGAGAAAACATTTGAGGGTTTCTTGAGGTGACATTGTATATCGCTTTCAATTCAGCTTACTTTAATTTCTCGTGTCAAAAAGGAAGCACACTTTTACAATCACAAAGACTCAGCTCAGATTAAGCATTTTCTCTGCCATCTCATATTAGTATTCAATATCCATACATAGCGCTATACAAGATGACAATATAAGCTTTTACCTTCAACAAACATCCAAAAAAACTTTGTCAGATGGAAATAGTGAAGGAGGATGAAGGTGAAACAGGTGGCTTTTGTTGTGTGCTGCACAGTTCGGCCCTGAAAAGAATCACATAAAAAGTTTCCCAATATTTATCTGTCATGCACACCCATACATACCCCTCAAAGCCAAATACCACACCACAATCTGCTGTACCACTATTTGTATAACTTTTCCCCAAAGATTTATCAATTTTGAAATACGCTAATAATCGCAACAAATTTGTTGTCAGTTTTATATTGACGTTGAAAAATTGTCGTTGCAATAATGAAAAATAGTCAAAATATCTCTTCTCTTTTCCTTTCAAAATATATATCCGGTCGTTTATATACCTATGTAAGTATGTAGGTATTTCTATTTGGCGTTTTCATTTTCTATAAAAGGTCGCAAATACTTACCTTTGCACGCATTTACTTTCCATCAGGAAGATTCTCAGGAAATACATATATATGTGTCATTGAAGCACACCTCTGCGTGCGTTCTATACGACGACGACGGTAGCATACAAAGGGATCATAAATCCATTTTGTTTCTTTACCAAGCCATCATGATCACCATCAACGGATCACACTTTCTCTGTGGTGATCATCATCACTACTTCTAAAGTGCAAATGCCATAAAAGGAAAGAGAGAAGAGGCTGAGGTTGAATGGTGAGCCGTTTGAGTGTTCAATCAAATTTGAGGGATTTCCCTTTTGTTTGTTTGTCTTTAGTTTAGAGACTTGAGGAAAAGTACAACAAATATTTGGTACATATGTTTTTACATCTCCAGACGTTATATAATAATAACCTGCTATATATACCTGATCCGTTGGTATCACACTGAGGACCCACGTAGCATCGGCCAACAGAAACGTAATCATCAGGTGCGAATGGATTGTGTTCCTTAAGCACCGAAGTTCCCTGTAGACACAACACACCAGATAAATGCAATAAAACAAACTTTGTGTAAACTGTTTCGTCGCACAAACTTGCTCCCACACGTCGATTCATCATGAAATGAACGTGCAGGCATGCATACAAGAAGGCACATAATAAAACACTAACCCAACCATCATCCATCACGAGACTACACGAAAAAGCATCCAAAAAAGTAAAAACAAGAAAAGCTCCACAAGGCCATTTACAAACAACATTAGTAGCAATTCTCACTCAATGAAATAAAAATTCTCCTCGCAAAAAAAAACATTTTTGCACCAACATAATTTATAAATGTACCCTTTTACTTCTTTATACACCAATCGCATATCTAAAATAATCTGCTGTTCAATAAGTGACCTTCATTCACAGCAAGAAGAGTTCCTCATGGGCTAACCCAAAAGCTCATTTCTTGGACAAAAAAGGCAAGCTATCTATGTAGGTACTTATCTGATCTTATTTGCTGTCTTTCATTCATTTTTGCTTTAAAAGCTTTTACAAAAGGCAGAGAGAGAAAATCTTTTTTTTCTTCATTTCCTTTTAATCCTACTGCTCACCATCATCTTCGTTTTGTTTGTTATGCCGATGTAATGAATAAATGAAATGCATTTTCATTTTTATGAATGCCCTACAAATCCATCCATAAGACGATGATGGAGTCGCATCATCAAGATGAAACGTTACCTGGAAAATGAGAGAAAGATGTGGGCTTCATTTTCTCCCGACGGCCACCTCTATATGTTTTCTCTCAGCTCGTTTGTTTTCATAAAAAATGAACATGTGAACAAAAAGACGAAATGGTGGAGGTAGCTCTGGGAAAAATGGTAAATCTGCACTGAAAGGAGTGAAAAGTTGCTCATCAACAACATCACAGCCGTCTCATCATAATAATCTTTCTAGCTTTTTATTCTAGTATTCGATGCGGTGGTGATGGTGGAATAAACATTATGTTCTACTTAATTTTTCTTGCTAATGCAAACATTCAAACATTATAGTCTTTCGGTTGTGGGTTATGCTGATGCACAGTAGTGTGTACGAAAAAAGTATAAAAAGGATAATGGGAAACTTGGCCCATGGCTCATTCATTGGCTTCACCATCATCATATCATCGTTAATCATTTTAGCTGTCTTTTTCACTTTTCTTTTCTGTTTTCCTTGTTTTTACATTTGAAGCTACATAATCAAACAGAATTATAATAAGGTATATAGCATGGCACTTTCCCCCTCTTGCTTCTAATTTAAATAGATTTGACTTTCATTTTTATCTTAAGCCGGGTAAACAAAAACATCATATTAAATTTTCAGCAAATCCATGTGATCCGCATAAAAATTATCTTTTGAACTTTTAGGTATTTTAATTTTAATTCCAAAAATGTTTTTAATGAGATAAAAAGAGTTTTAAAAAAGTATAGGGTTCTGTTCTTTAAAAAATCAAATAATATTTATCATCTTTTTCGTAAGATTTATCAGAGCCGGTGGTTCAACAACCCATGCATAATATTGCACACACGTAATGACCTAGTTTAGTATTAATTATTGAGGATTTTTTTACTTGAACGAGATGAATATAACGGCTGCAATCAAAACGGCCACTAGAGACATAGAATAGCCGAAAAAGTAGATTCCTGTCGTAATGTCCAAATTGCCTGTATCAGTAGTGATATTGGCGACTGGAGGAAAGGGTTTGCATTCTACATATTCTGTCTTGTTCCACTGTCCCTCTTCCATGCACAATCTTTTGGCAAAACCTGAAATAAAAATACATACAGCAATAAGTAATACTCTACCCATAAGATATGAAATATAAATTGTACATACCTAAATACATTTAAAAATATAGGTAAGGTACACAAAGATGAAAGGAGAAAGAAATTGTATGTGAATGTCGAGTATGCTTGAATAATTGTTGTTATTGAGGTAATTTGAGCCGTTATTTCCACGAGAGTGACGTTCCAATATACGACATTGTGTGTGTGAGTTATCAAGTAAACCAGACTTGTGTGTTATTGGTTATTGTCATTGTCATACTCTCAGAGTGGTAGAGTATAATGGAACGTTATAATCGGTTTCCTGTCACATCCAATTTTGGTATGCATGAATGTGTACAAAGTGTAGAATTTCCAGAAAAATTCTATATACGAAAAATTTACCCCTGCACATACATAACTCAGTATATTATACATATGGATCATTTACTGGATTTTTTGGAGCATGATAGCCAATACATATTATTATATATGAAAAAGATGAGTTTGTGATGTGATGGAATGACAGATGTGAAGACATGAGAGGAAATAACGGTTGAATTCACGTGTCTTACATTTACTCACATCCGGGTACCAAGAAAGGAATTTTTATGAACCTGTAAATACGTCTGTCGACGGGGTTGTGACGGTAAACAGTCAATATATTTTATTGATATTCTGATTCTGCTTGGCATACCATTTTACATGAATGCTGATGAGGTTTGATGATAGTTCTTTTTTATTATGATGAGTTTTCAATTTTATACCAGTCAGCTACCCAAAAAACTGATATACATTAGAAATGCTAAAAAAATCAATAAAGCTTATTTGAACTTGGAATGTGAATAAAACGCGTATTTCTTTGACCTTAATTAAGGATTTTATCAGAAATTTATTTGGTTCGTTATTTAATACAAGTGTAAACTTACTTAGCTATGCTAACATACCAAAATTACACATTTATTTATGTAGTTAGACCGAATAAAAAGATGAGATGAAGTTTTTGCCATAAAACTGATAACAGATGAGTCTGTGAGAATATTTCCCCACCAAGGTCGTCCCCAGAAAATGTAATTGAGACGCGAATGTAAACTACATAATGCGGTTTTCATTATTTGACGTATTATGTTTGCTCAAATAATATGTTTACATACCAAGTAGCCGCCCATGTATATAGGTCTAATAACAACTTTTCTTTTCCAGCATTAAAAACAGACAATATGAAAACAAATAAATTTGAAGCCGTGAAAGATGAGTGCCCTCTGTATTTATTAGAGGACATATTCATCCTGTTTCCCTGCGGCAAAAGGAAAATAAACTGTAATATGTACTAACATACACTAACAAGCGCATCCGCACAGGTAAGCTAAGTACTTTCTCCATATAAATGTTAACATAATATATTTTCTCTCAACCACCCCTTTCCCGATTCTCGCCATTTGCATTTAAACAATAATTTATTCGCATCCGCAACAAACTTAATTCAATTTTTCACTCGAATTGAACACAAACTGGGGCTACACTATTTCCACAAGATGTGTTATGAAGCGGTTGATAATTTCACTTGATTCAGTGGTTCATTCCATTCCAAAATGTAATTATATTTTGGTTTCCCTGCTTGTTACAAAACACACCTAATCAAAATTCAACATTCAATTTACTACACTAAAACCAGCTTCTTCCTTCGTGTTTCTCCTATTTCATGCCAAAGTAAATCATGTTACCTTTACTCATAATATGTAATTACATGTTGTTCCTTCCTACTCCTGTGAAAGTAGACAACAAAACATTAGATTCTGTGTTGCGCTCAATTTTCAATGGGACATCCTAATATAGGCATTTGGTAAAACCCTACATCCTCACTACCACTGTAACACCAACCACCTTGGGCAGAATAGAAGATTTCTCCTTAACAAATTTTGCATTAGCTCCATATATTGCTTCCTTCCTGTTTTCCTCTTTTCATGCATCCACCAAAACAGGTTTGTACTGAAGTACTTAAATGTTCAATAATATGTGATCTTCAAAGATGTACGATGCATTGTATAATATACAGTAAATCACGTATTCAATCCATTCATGCATAAACATGAACGTTGCATACAATATTGGAGTTTAAAGAGGGTATAGCTGTCAATTTCCGATAACAGTCCTCCATACAAAGTAGGCTTATTGGAAGAATATTGAAACCAAAGAAGCGTAACATACACGCAAACTACAAAATACAATTTTTGGGTGCTTTCCCCTCTTTCGTAGTGATATATTGGTACGTACGTATAGCCTCTTTTACAGTTGAGTCTTGAGTTTTAGAAAGTGGCTATGTTAGAAAATTTATGTTGATGTAAAATAAACACGGATGACTTGACTTGATCCGGTAGAAAGGTGTGTTTACAGCATGTTTTGAGGTCTATCGGCATCATTATCATGAACAAGAGATCAATTAGACGTAATATAAAATGCTATAGGGGAAATGATGAAATTTCCTATTTCTGCTCTGGTGGTACAGGGTGAACTATTAAAGAATGTTTACTAGAAAGTAGTAGCAAAATGAATTTTAATGCCACAGCGCAGCAGTGTACAGTTTTTGTTCCCCAAAGAGTTTCGGTGGCTCTTTATATTCCTTTACACTGGTACATACATAACCTACCTAGTTCATTTCCATCGGCGTATTAGAAGACGCGGGTTCGTTATTTACCTGCTATTACTTTTAAATAAAACCAAGTTGGTTGATGACATTGCATCATGTTGTTAATCAGGAAACTTGCCTTTTCAATTCTTAATTAGCCAACGTAGAATTAGCAATTCAGCTTGATTGATGAGTTGTTTGTTTTAAATGCACTCTATCTGAATCTAAAATTCCATTCACTTGATGAGTAGCTTGACTTATTTCACATTTCTTTTTTATTAAAAATTAATTATATGGAAATGCTAATGAAATTTTACCTAATGTAGATGGGTTACTGCGCATTTATTGAGTAGGATATACTCAGACTCTGCTAATCAAAGAATAGTTCTTTAGCTTCATAGTTGATAGTGAGAATAATAGGTAGCATTAATAAATGTAAGTATACGTACAAGTAGTGTTAATGGAAAAGGTAATTTACATTTCGCTATAATATGTTATGTATGATATGATGATGCAAGCATTTGCATTTTTTAACATTCATATCCTTAGACAGTGCTTTGGGGAACCCATAAAAATTCAATAATAAATATGTATTAAATAACCCAATTTGCTAAAACATAATAATCATAAAATAATAATATGAGAACCAACTCACCTGACGCATTATATGAAATCCCATGGAGGTATTCAAAGCAGGGCAGTGTCGCAACATCCCCAGCAGCTGTCTTTGGCCAACAAAGGATATCATCCCAGTCACGAGGACAAAAGATTCCTCCAAAAGAGCCTTCACCGCTCCCATCATCGTCATCGTATGTACTGTGAATTGCTGCCAGCTCGTGATGAAACCTATTATGATGTTGACTATGATAATTATTGTAATTACTGTTGAAATCCTCTTCCCCATCGCCATGATGTTTTCCTCCGCCTCCTAGTGTCCAGTCATCCCGATTTCCCGTGTTTTCCCAATCATCCGCACCGTACGAAGCTGAAGGACTATTTGTGCCAGCACTCCCATTAGTATTAAAAGTTCCGTCAACAGACGTTGTAGACATTTTGGGAAATTTACATTTTAGAAATGCCGTTATGTTCATGTCAGAGCTATGTACATTTACACGATCACTTCCACCGGCATCGTCGATATGGTTAATGTCCTCATTACCACCAACTCTTTCATTGTTTGTTGCATGTGTTGGCGAGGGACTGACAAAACTTTGTATGATGAAATTGGAGGCTACGTTGGAATACATTTTATTGAAAGAGTTTTGCAATATTTTTTTTTGTGCGTAGGTTTTGTTTTTAACTCATTAATTTACTAATGAGTTGTTGTTGTTCTTCTTCCATGTTGTTGCTTCACAGTCACATATTTCATAATGGGAAAAGTCACACATTTCACAGATTTACTAGTCATTTTATGATTAGACTTGTTAAAAGTTAAGACGTTTTTATAGGTAATACGTCAAGTAAACGCACAAAAACACAAGCAAAATTGTTTCTGCTTCTTAGCTGAGTACGAAATCTTTAAAAAAAAAAAAAAAAGAAAAAAAAGGTAGATATAGTCCCACATCCGGAAAAGAATCTCTGCCGTTATTTTTGCCTTTTTGATATTCAGTACCTGAAAGCAAAAGAAAACACATTAGAATAAATAGTATATGTTGAGGTGCATCCACGTGTGTAACTCATTTTGATTTGCTGTTTTATTTATTTAGGTTTTGAAAAACATTTTCTGTCATGTCTTGTTTGAAAATAAACGAATTTGTACATTCTCACGAGTCTCTTTCCCATTCGTTTACTTGTCCTCAAGGAGGACCACCCTCATCAATCATCCTCAATGTCCACTATATCTACTATCATAAACGCCATGAATAATTTGAATGATTAGAAGACATTGATGCCTCTTTCTACCTTCTTCCTTCCAGCCTCCTCCAGCATTAATCATAATCATTATTCATGTGCGCAACTTTATTTGCATTATTTATAACCAGACATTATGACTTTTTACAACAATTTGCATCTTGTACTATAATTATAACTGTGACTGTAATCTCCTGTTTTTATATAATACATATTTGCACGTCTATGATAAGCGTGAAAGAAGAGGTTTTAAAATGATAAACACGTTTTTGCAACTTTTCCTCCCTGTTCCCATCTTGTTCCGCCCTTTCTCCTAAATTAACTGTGTGCTGTTTAGCAAGCAAGACAAGTAAGCTGTTGGAGTGTGAAAGTAATCAAAGAAGCCAAAGCCACACATCACATCAGTTGTTATATTCTCTGGAGTATACAATCCAAGTGCACTTATCATCCATACAAACAACTTTGCCCTTCTCATTTCTTCTCATCTCATCTCAATACACTCACAGTCAACAACAGCGCGCACTTCCCCATTCCTTTTCCTAACCCACATTATTTTTCGACCATTGTCTCCCTTTCCCCTGCCATAACGCCATGATGGCATTCTCTCAACTTCTCTTCAAATGAAAGGAAGCTGCAGAAAATTCAATCCTTGCCTTGCAAAAAAACGGAAAGTTGACAATTTACCAGCAAGCTTTTATTTCGTTGTTTATCCTACAGTTTAGTAGGCATTCGTATGAATGCACATGTGAACATGACCCCCATGCAATATATCTGCTGGTATCGGTATCATGGGTATCGGTATCATGTCAGCTGGTATTAATTTCTTTTTTCTCTCGTTCTCAAGTCAAGTAATAAGCAACGCAATGCACAAAACTTACGTAAAACTTTTAATTATAAATAGGCTTAAATTTCAAATCTTAAACTTTCTACAACACAAACAAAGTATTTACTTTCTTTGAATTCCATGTGGGTTTAACGGCCTACAATTTTTCGTTGTTCAACAACTCCACTACAGCTCGTACGTACAACAACAACCAACGGGACTAAACATCTAAAGTTAATTCTTGAAAAATCAGTTTGCACACTGCTTTGTGTAGTGTAGAAAAAAGGAACGTGGCATTTATAATAATAAGAAACGTGAAATACAAATATACGGCTACTTCTGCTGCTGACACTGATGGGATGCACGTGAAAGCACGCCGGTTTCCCTACCAGAATAACAATCAGGGTAATAAAAGCAAGCAGCTAACATCTAAAGCGTTAAATACACACACATCTCGCCAAAAGACAAAAGTTCATGCTTCCGAGAAAGAGGAGAAAGTTTGCCAAGATTTTATACTTATGCTACTTTACAAACATACTGTTTCCGATAGTTTTGTTGAATCCGATTTGTCTACACACAAAATACTTTTTACTTGGCTACAAACTTTATATTATAACCTTTCCTAAGGAAAGGAGTTAAATTAGGAGAAATAGAAAATGCACAAAAAGGGAAAATGAGAATAAAAAGATTATTATCTCCTCGGTATGGGCGTGTGTGTGTGAAAAAGTCATAAGAACACGAGCGATCGAAACAGTATACTTGGGGTTTATCAGTATACATTGACCTTGGCTGGAGTCGCTATTGATCCAACACAAATTAGATTCAAAATGGCCTGGAAACGAGATTGTTCATTTTTTATTTATTTTATAAATTGATTTTTATTGTACGCCGGGTGAAGGATTTATAAGTTATCAAATGTAATCAAAATTCGAAATTCAGCAAAATTCGAAATTATATGCAAATTTTTTGTTAGAAAAAACCAATAGTCAAAATTCCAAATTTCTTAAATTTTTTAAAGTTAAAATTTTAAGTAGAACTCAAGATGCCCAACTTTGCAATTACCAAGAACGGCCCTGTTGTTCCCCCTGGAGTGAATCAGAAGAGCTTTGTCTCCGTCAAAATTGCAGCTGGAGATAAGCATACGTTCAAAAAAGGCAATGTAAGAAAAAAAACTGGAAAAGTCAGCTATGATAATCGTTGTCGCTTTAAAACTTTTGTGCTAAAGCATTTCTGTCTAAACTCGTTACGTTCTATTTTATTATCTTTACGTACAACAACAGGTTGCTAAAATGACAGGTGGTAAGATTCGGCTGCGCAACGAAGAAGAAAAGACTTTCACAAATGCCAACTCGAGCTACGCTGAAAAGGGTGACATAGTCAACGTTTACGGGGCAGTGCTTGGCGTAAATGAAGCAAGGAGCGACCATGCTTCTTGTCGGGTAAGAAACAAGTAGCCATTTTATACTCTTGACGCTGCATTGACATTTTACATATCTAAGGTTTAAACAAAATGCATAGTGGTATTTTACTTCATTTTTAACATTGTCAACTGTCAACATTACGAGCTAGATAGATTCGGATTTAAGTCCTATATCATATTCATGTGTCATCTTGTACCCTTCTCATCTCTGTTTTTCTTAATGGTAGCCCTACCGAAAATACACTAAAAGAATTCTTTCAACAAAATATTAGAATTTAAGCCTAATACTCGTATAACTAAAACTTTTAGGTAGATAAGCAGGCAACGTTTTCCAATAGGGAAATCATTTCCATCTTTTTTGACATTGACAAGACATGCAAAAGTCCCCAAGGCAAACCCATAAAACACAGAGAATGAACGGCAAAAAAAGAACTTTTTTCTTTTTTTTTCTCCGGTTATCGCCATCGCCATCATTTCCATCTATTCATCATGTGTCGTTCTCTCAATGCCTTGCTTTCAAAGAACAAAGGATACACCTACCTAATAACAGGCTTGACATGTTTTTACTTTACCTTTTATTAAACAGTAGAACCGAGTGCATTGAGCCTTACGTACATTATACAATATGTATTTCAAATACAGCTTCATGTATGGTGTTGTTCCCAACTTTTTGTGTAAGAAACATGGCTCGTGTAAAATGGGACAAGACAAGATGGCATTTTGTTGTCATTCTCATCCTTTCTTCTTTATTAAATTTTAAACAGAATATAAAAAATGCATGTTGCGAACGAGCAAACTACCAAAATCTCTATAATACATACCCTTCAAGTTGAAGCAGTTGACTTTCTCCTTTAACCCAAGTCTTTGGCCTATGGCCTACGTACGACAAGCACATGCCTAAGATTTCTTGGATGGTCATGCCCATCCATCTTCCTTTCCAAACAACTGGAATATCTTCTCAAGGCATTGATTTCATAGTCACTTTTACTCTTTTCATTGCATAACTTGTTGAACTACACACATCACTACTCAAAATCTTGACTTGACTTCTGTGCTTCCTTGTCTTTTCTAATTTTCTAAGCATGCAACGTCTGCGACTTGAAGGCGGGTAGTAATAGGGTAAATGGCAAAAGAACGGTAATCCTAGATTATGCTTTCCTGCTCGTAATAAAAAATATATAATCATTCGGATTATGATATCAAATTAAAAGTTTGTGAAAGGAGCAGACAGAAAGTTTACATTATATGCCTAGATAATTTACTTTTATAGTATCTCTTCATATGACCCGACACTCAGCTACTTAAAAAAGTTTTTCCTTAAGCACTTGATCAACTGATGGGATATAAACGTATTTACCCTTTTTAGTCGGGAAAGTAGTAAAAACAAACTTTGTAATGTAAAAAGACTTAAATTTACGCCACTGCACAACTACTCATACTCATATTATCTTATTAAGTAGTTAACATCTTTTTACCTGACTTTTAACTGTTTAACTTAGTTCAACATTAATGCGTTGTGTATATTATAACTTACTTCACTATTTTAACTTTCTTCCATTACCTGTTGTTTGATTTATATATATAGGTTTTCACTTCTAATAACAAATAAGATTAGCAACTGGACCTTGTCGAAAAATTACCAACCAGCTGAAAGAGATGAGTGTGCTGAGGAGATTGAAATGCAGTGAAATGAAATAAATGCGCCTAGACAAATTTCCTGGAAAAAGAAGAAGAACCACACTCACAAAATCCACAGATTTACTTATGTGTCAGAATTAATTTCAACAGTTCAATAAGAGGCATAAGGAGAGGAGCAATAATACAGCGTAAAACCCGCAGATCGTTTACAGCCCAATGCACATCTCGTCTTGAAGAAACTTCTACAAAGTAATCCTTTCATACATCTTGGTAGGTAATCTTCAAAAAACAATTATTAGTGAAGTCATCGAGAGATTATTGTATTTTCACAAAACTACTCTAGTGTCTAGTCTAATAATACTACAACTTTTTGAATCTTTATAGGAATATCATCAGGAAGAAGGGGAAATTCAAATAGAAAGAGAGGAAATGTTGGCTCAGAGGCGGTTATCGAGTATCTCCAGTTCAAGTTTTCAACCAATCATCATCAACACAAAAGTTTTTTGATGTTTTTTTTTCTATTCAGGCCTACAATCATCTGATCCAATTGAAATTAAAAGTAATTAATATGCAAATCCCACTCATTCAGCTTTCAACGGCTTGTTAAATCAATTTGTAAATTAATTGAATACTAACCGTCATTCACACGTGTGGTGTACACCTCTTGTGATTTTCATAACAGAAAATCTTCACAGGTTCATTAATTTTTTAAAGCTTATTTTTACCTTGTCATATGTATACCTATAAGGTAAATGCATCTCTATAAGTATGCGTGTATGTAAAATTAAGTATACAACTATATACATTATTTTTCAAACAAAAAAATCTGGTCTAGAATTAAGTCGGGTCATAATTAAAATTTATTTTTTGGTTAAAGTTTTTTATCCTTTTTGGACTGCGTAACTGCATACATTTCACATTTCGCATATCACTATACCTGTATTGTATGCACTCCACGTGATTTACTCAAGCATAAAATACCTTAATTTAATTTTTAAGCCGTACATGCATAAAATAGTCTTGTTTTTTATCCACCTCCTATACCTCAGGCAACTGTTTAATTTTTCATCATCACGAATCATGACATACCACCACCATCATAATCGTAGACATATCATCCTCATCTCCTCACCATCTAAAGCGTCTGTTCCTCAGACTCAGTTTATATTTAACATTCATGTCTTGCGTTCCACCTCTCTGTACTCAACTTTCTCTTTTGAATTACTACCTATATAATATGTTTACCTTTTTTTCTTGCTGCTGGTGTCTTACAGGCGTATGTAATACAACGTGTGTTGAACATTTTATATCGTATCCTATGGGGAAACTCACAAAGACGGAACAAATTTGCATAATTATTATTATTATCCTGTCAACGTACTTGTACTTTGTTTTGTGTACTCAGTTTTTTTAGTATCTACATACTCAACACTATCATCATAACCTTTGATACTGGTGATGACAAGCACAAAAAAATCTCTGCTGTGTACTTACTTTCCCCCTTATATTAGTTCTTATAATGATGTGGAGGATGACTATTATTATGACAAGCAAGCTATATAAGTCTTGCATGTAGAGAAAAACTAGAAAACTTTTTTTTATAGCTTGCAACCATCAACCATCTCTCTTTTCTTTTCCCATCTTTTTCTTGTGCTCTGCCATCTCCAAAATCTACTACCTACTTTTACTCATTTGTATGCATCTACAAGCATGCTTCTACAACAAGCGTTTTACGGCTATATACTTTGCTTGTAGACACATTTCCAACTCACTTTTCTTGCTTTCATCTTTTGCATAATATATCCAATATCCACCATATTTCATACAATGGCTTAAAACCATCAAGTAAAGCTGGCACCTTTCATTCAAAAACGCTCAGAAAAAGGCTCCGCCAGACTTTTCTCCAGCATCACGGTCGTCGTCATCCGGACCATCGTCACATTTCACAGAATCTAAATTGTTAGGTTCCTTCCTGTTGCTTTGACTTGAGTTGACTTAAACGCTTTTAGCTGGCAAGGCACAAAGACAAATATATATGCACCTGTGTACACACATAGTAGTACATGGCTTCCTTGTCTATTAACTCCCTTAAGTGCTTTTTGCTCTCCCAAAACCGAAGATTTTATTATGTGTGAGCTACTACTGAACTCGTGGCCTCTATATTCTTTCCTTCCTACTCATCCATTTCATTATTTTTTAAATAAGAAGGTGTGTGTTTTAGTTTTCATTGTAATCCTCCAGCCTATTCTCTCAAGACTAATACAATTATGATTAATGCTTTGTTGTTGAACAATACCGTTATTGTGTTATTACGTAACATAATAATAATAGTAAATGTGTTTTTGTTAAATGAAATTTTGGGGATTTCAAAATACTGCTGGTGATGATCATGATCATGTTTGAAACATAATGTCTCATTGTCTACCATTATGAATGATGCATAGCTTATTACTTTAGGTATCTAAATGTACCACCCATCCATAACCAGCCCTTTGGAAAGTGGAAGCATACGGGCAACATCAACCCATAAGAAAAAGGAGAAAGAAAGTATGTGGTAGTTGAGGTTGAGACAATGTGTAATAAAAAAGGGTCAGCAATGAATATGATGCTGGAAGCACAAGAAAAGGAAGAATTATTTAACTTGAAGACAAGAACAAAAGAGATGAATTGCTATTAAAGGATAAATGTAATGTGAAATTCACATTGTGAATCGGTAATTTTAAATGCAGCGGGCATTCAAAAGGGTTTCAGGCAGGGCTGATAATGTACAGTCACCATTTTATAATGCCTACATATTTTATAATTTGCAATATTGTATAAATATAATGACAACGCGAAAAAGAAAAAAGAAAAGATGTAAAATGTAATTGTAGAGAAAGGGGTTTAGATAGGTTCACATATATGCAGATATACTTGCACAATAGTAGGTAGGTAAGCATATAGCGGAAAAACTGAGAATTTATAAATAGATTTTCTACATATATCGCTATCGCTCCTTCCAGTCAGTCGTTTCCAATATATGCTCATGTTGGAAATTTTACGCTGGAGGTCCTTCAAAAGGGAAACCGCTTTCGGATGATACCACTCAATTTCACTTCATTCATAATGGTTTTACTATATCATGATATTATATAGTGTATTGTCTTCATATCATTTATCATCATTCATTTCATAAAAGCTGATCGTTATCAGAATGATAAATAATATGAATTTTTTACTCCTACAATTTTGGATCTAAATAATGGTATCTCTACAAAAAAAATGTGTTGTTTGAGCTTCATGTCTGCCCAGCAGCTATGCATGCATCATGTAACCTAGTTTAAAACATTTTCCATGTTTATGGTTTCCTGGCTTCATGGTTGTGTTTTTTTGCGTTGGTTGCAAAAATATGATCAAACGAATAAATGTTGCATGCGCAAGCTTTTCTGTCTTTGCTCATTAAAAATATTTACTGCTACTGCTTTACATTTTTGCTGATTCTGAAACAGTATCAGAACACCAATTTAATTTACGTTCAAGTAACTTTTAGGTTTGGAAGTTCCTTTGTTCCTTGTCTGCTTCATCAAGTTGTGCAATTAAGTAATAGTGTTTTTATTAAAAACAATAAATGTATCTTTTTATACAATTAAGTATTACGGTGTACATGTACACGTGCACATTTAAAATATTAGTTTATTTCTCCCGAAATTCTTATGTGTGATTATTAAAAGTGTGACAGAAATGCGTTGGTGAATATTATTTTTATGTTGGCTTTCTCATGCGTTACACCTTTATTATATATTTCCCCATGATTAAAAGTATAAACTTTCTTTATTCAGTAAAAGTAAAACACAAAGTCTTATCTAACGCACTATAAGTATATGTTAGTATGCGTATGGGTATATGTGTCTAAAGTGTCATAACATTGATTGTGAAAGAGAAATTAGAAAAAGGGTAAACGTTTTGTAACAAGTTTCGACAATTTTTAACATACATAGAACATACCTAACGTTTTATTTTTATTTAATGTTTCATGATATCCTGATGCTCTACTTTTTATACAGACGTGTAATTAACCAAGGTATTGATAAAAGAGGTGATAAATCACCAACAAAACTGCATAATATTCAACTTGTTTTGTGTCGAACATTCCAACAGAGAAATTCTGAAATTCTGAAGAGAGTAAGTGAGAAAATAAGATCAAATATATGCAGAACCACACTACTAAACTTTCATTCACGATCTACGCCATCAATATCCCTCTCAGCGATGGATGCCAAGATTTTAAATGGCTGATCGATTTAACAAACACAGATAATTCCATGTAGTGAGCAAGTTATTATTTCAGCCTAGTAGAAGTAACTGGAAACATTGCGTTTAGTGTTTAAGAGTTGGAAAACCTGACATGTCCTTTTCAATTCTGAAAATGCGTGGGTGGGTGTAAGCTTTCTCGATTTTTATTGCAGTGTTGCATGCATCTATTTATTTTCGAGAGTATAGTCCATAATGCATATTGAATCTCTTTATGACTTGAAGAAACCAGAAGCACAGCAAACGCCCGGACACAAAATAATAGATAAAGAGACGAGCTTGTATCTAAGAACTGCGGACTACGACTAGGTATATCTCTATATCTTTGCCGGAACTCGCGACAACATATCATAATTGTGGATTCTATATCTGGCATTATCAATAACCGTTTATTGTTAAGATTAAACTATTATCGGTGTTAGTTTCAGCTTTATGAATCTTTCCCATCTACAACTCGAAATTGGCTTGTAAAAACATATTTAGGCATAATAAAAAATTTCATTAGCATGTGGAACAACCAAACAGGAAAATGGTGACATTAACAGCAACATATTGCACGAAAATAGATTACACATCTAAGTGAAAAAGAAAGCCCACGCAGTAAATCTCACATTACACCATCCCATATACGTATTGTGGTTGGCTGTAACAGTAAAACTTACCATGAATCGTTACGTTCCTATATACTACCTATTTTACTCTGAATTGGATGCATTTAGTTGTCGTCATGTTGTGTTGTAAAACGGGAAAGGAAAGAAATAAAAGCTCATTAATCCCAGGACACAGATCTTATACTATATACTTAATCGTTTCAATACCAGTTCGCTGATCAAGAGAGAAAATCCCATATCCCTCCATTCACACACAAATACAACAATAAAACGAGTCTTCTTCTTGTCACATGCACAATATATATATTACCATGTATTCCAGTATGTTATAGTAGGTATTTTATATAATGCTTAAGTTTGTGATTCTATACGCTTATCACTGTCCTTTGAAATCGACTCCAGGCGTAGATGAATACCTATACTAAGAGCATGTTTATCATCACTATACTTTTGATGATATAATATAAAACACATTGCGGCTAATGCAACTATATGCCACATTTTCTTCGATTTTTAACAAATTACTACATAGATATAGTGTAATAGTAGAGTGGAGCGTGTGTATTTATAGTATACTTAATGGCTACGGTCCTTTATTTCCCAACATCCAATCTACTCCTTCAATTGTTTGATTGTCGTTATCTTTTCAACGCCACACATCAGTCACGTGAAAGCAATCTGAATGAAAACTCAAGAATTCAAGTATTCACCCAGTTCATTGAATCATATATCAGAGAAGTGGGAAAGGGAACGGTAAAAAAAGACAGCGACAATGTATATAGGAATTGCATGGAAAACACATTGTCTCTGGAGTTCAAGTAAATACCACTGGCACAGAAAAGTACGCCATAGAGCTATACTATTTCAGTCTATTATTGAGAAATCTACAACCAACTTGTCTACCTATGTAGAGACCTTTTACCACTTAACATTTGCATACGATATTATTACTATTAAAAATCTGACAAAATTTTTATAAATGCCGTTAGTCTTCATATAGTCATTACTCTTTGAAATAGATCATAAAAATGGTTAATGGAGAAATGCACTCATCCTTTAATTAATTTATTACCCTGTGCTACTTTCTTACTCTAGTTTACCATGTGTAATTCATTACAAAATTGTAATAGAACAAAGGAGTCCGCTGCTATACAATAATATACCTATAAAGTATATGACACTGCTGTATATCATATCTTCCAACTTCTTTGCCATCTTTTTCATTACGCATCACTTCTCCTCTCTTTATTCATTTACAAGAAATCCGAACAATGGAAAGTAGAATTTCATTGTGGTCATGATTCCTTCCATTTTATGTATAGCTAAGTGTCTCCTTATTTCTGTCGGACTGTAATACAGCCACTGTATATTGTGAATTTTCATTTGGCCATTTTTCATTATCGCTTTACACAGCGAATTCATAAATCATTCAACTAACTCAACACATCTGTTGACCATAGTATTCCAGGATCTAATGATAATGACTAGAAAGATTTAAAATATTGCTGACGATTGAGATAGCATATATGCACCTACATAATACGTATGTAGTCTAAAACTTTTACATTTATAGTTAGTTATGCACATGAATTTTCATATGAACACCGCATATATTGCCAAAATATGTACCTAATATGCTCATAATGAACAATATTATAATATCAGTTAATTCTCATTTCATGAGTTGGAATTGAAATTCTATTAAATAAAGTGGGTCAATTTTCATTACAGCTCTTTTTCACAATTTTGTAAGAAAGATGGGAAGCCGACCCCACCATACTATAATAGACAGAGAAGCTTTAAAAGGACATTTTTTATTCTTTCATGTTTAAACAAACCTCTGTCTTGCCATTGTCTGTAGTAAAGTGATTTCATTCTTCCTTTCTTTTTTTGTGAAAGAAAAATGAAATTGAGTTGTGGATTGCATTCTCTTTTTCCACTGGTTTTTTTCTGGTTTGGTTCCATGTCTTCATGAAAGAAAAAAGAACGATATGGTTTAGTGGCAGTGGCGGCAGCGAAGAAGAAGAATAAAAGAAAGAATGAAAGATTGTCTGACTCTGACATGTGCTATCTTTATCCTTTATCTCAACTTTCAAGAATACTCAAAATGATGTTCATTCATTCTGTCCTTTTTTACTTTTTCGACCACTTTTTCTACTTTTTATATTTCCATTTCAATTTTAAAAGAAAGCAAGCATCCGCTGCTGACATGCGAACATAAAATGTATCGTAAACGTCTACGGAGAAATGGTTCACATCACAGACATTTTAAAAAGGTGATTGTAATGCACAATTTAACCATGGTGGTTACCTATAAGATACGGTTGTTCTAGTGAACCAGAAAAAGGAAAGTAGTAAATGTGTGACATGCCGTTGTTGACGGGAGAATAAATTTGGCGTACATTGCAAAATGACAGGCAGAAAATTAGAAATTCAATCAAGATCATCTTCTTGGTCAAAAGTTAAGTGGGTGTCATCGTGTATGAACAGTCCCTAATTGTACGGCTATATAGAATGTTTATGTACACAAGAGTAGAGTTTTAGATGGACAACATAGAATAAAGATACTTAAAGCATGTTTATTCTGTGGATAGACAAGATACTAAAATTTTTGAGTTTTTATTTTTTTACTACTAACGATATTGTATAGTAAGCTATATAATTTAAATTTAAAGCTTTGCCCATGTTCCATGAATACAATGAGAGAAAAGGGAAAGACAAACAAAACAAGGCTATTATATTCTCTCCGCCTCTTTTCATTTCCTTATAAATTTTTGAAAAAATAATGAAAAAATGAAAAGGAACATTTTTTCCTATTGAACAGGAAAAATGGAGGCGAATTATAAATGATAAAGAGACACTCGATACATATAAATGACATTGAGAGTTTTAGGGGACGGAGAAAAACTCATATGAGCATGCAAGACTTTATGCTCCAATACTCATCCTATTGGCGTGTGCCTTTTTTTACCCAGATTTCCATTTTGCAAAAGTAAAAAAGCGTATGTGCGTGTATACATTATTAAGTTATATGTAGTTTTACATATTATGGTCGGGCATTTTTTTGTGCTCTCCCCAACAGGAAAATTGGAAAGAGTGTACTATTATTATTGTAGTAGTTGCATTACGCCTGTAAGCACATTGTCAACTGTCATTCTCCGTCAGACAGGTGATATTTATAGAAACGTGGCATTGTACAAATAATCCTATAATACGGTTTTCTTCGTCGTTGTTGGAGAAAATACACAAAATAGAGAATACAGACATGGAGAGCAACACTACACTCCTTGTTTAGTAGATACAGATGCTTTTCACTCTTGGATTTTGTACTTCAGTAGGGGATTTATTTAGGGAGTGAAGGATAATATGGAGAGGGACAGAGAGACGGAGATAAAAGAGAAAGTTATTCGTGAAACATTATTTCAGGTTTTTCTTGATACTTGGACACATACAACGCATACGCATGATGCATTCAAAGGTGCATTTATGTACATTTGTACCCAGATAAGGGTTTTACTTTCCATAAATTCTAGCCATGTGTAAAATCCTATTCCATAAAAAGACGCTTCCATATACTACAGTGAGTCCAGTACCTTTTCAACTTTTTTTCATCCAAACTTGATTTATATATACAGCCTTTTTACACGCTATTATGCTCCATTATTTATACAACTCCTGGGTAGATGATGTACATTTTTAAAATGGGTTTAAAATGGGTTGAAGTGTGCTTGGAAAAGTAAACCAAGAGGTTTTTATGCTCACTCATGAGCATTCTTTACAACCAAGTATTATCAAGTCAATTTTCACCAAATGTTTCAATTTTCGTCTTCCTGAAGAGATAAACGCTCTCAACCTATATATCAAGGGTAATTACACCATATTTGCCTTTGAATGAAGTAAGCCCACTATAAACTACCATCATCATCATCATCATAGTTTTGTCCTTGGTAAATAAAAAAACACTTCAAATACTGGAGGGTCATTAAAAAGTCATTTTGACTGTTTGCATTCTTATATGATCGAGCTTAATGTTACCTACCTAAACGCTTTTGCTTTATTGATGCATGCCAAAATACACTTTCTACTTAATAGAGTTTGCTGCTGATGGTGCAGTTTTTAATGGCCCTTTTGATACTTTTTCGCTAGACTTATGGCTTGGGGTCAATAAAGTGATGTTTACGGAGTTTTGGACTTGAAAACGTGTTAAAATATCATCTTAGACGGACAAGACGTCCCAAAACCATTGTTTCAATTTATTTTATTTTAAAAAAATAATGTTTTACCACACAGCTTTATTCTTTTGGCTAAGGTCATTGATTTTAGAGGTTTTTAATAAAACTTTGCAGACCTATGTTTTACTTTCACTGATATTTTTCTTCTTCGACTGAGCCAAATTTTTGCAATGCAACATTTGACGCGTACTAAAAAGTCGAAATATTTCATTATAAGCAAAATTCTAAAATATATTTCACTTTTCCCCATTTGAATAAGTTAGACAGACAATCCGCTGACTTGCCATAGATTTTCTTGATTTGATGCTTCTTTCCTATAGCCTTAATATTATACCATAGTATCTGAAAATCTGAAAACGCACAACCATATAAGAGCCGAACCTTGTAAACATTACACTACATAAGAAAATAGGGAATCGTAAGAAAGAAAGGATTCAGAGTGAAGATAATCTATTTAGTATTTTTATTCAGCTCTGAAAATGACGATCTACACGCCTATGTCTACTCCATCAAACTTTCCCTGGTTTTTACTCAAACTCATCATTTCCATACCCGTTACATAACATTTTATTTATATCCACATTTCACACACCTTCAACTTTTACCATCATCGCAGGACGACTTGGGTTTTGGAACTACAAGCCATAATAGTAATGGTAGCAAGTATACCTGAAATACATTTTGTGATATACTTGATAAATATACATAAAAAAAGAGCAGTACAGTAATAACAACCAATATATATACTACCAGCATGCATAAATTGTATCCCAGAGAAAATTTAAAATTTCTTACTAAAGTTTTTATTGCTGGTTTTCGTACAGAAAATAAGAATATATTTTACATAATCATCATCACCGCCGCCGTCGTCTTTATCAAGAATATTTTTCTTCTTTCTTTCATGAACAGAATAGGAAGACAGAGATACCATGCATGCGTATATTTATGTTTTATTTGCGATAATGCATTATTATTACCACACCCAAACACACACATGAAAATAGAACCCGTTGACTGACTGCTAATATTATGCATCGCCATAAATCCATCCATTCACCCATGCCAAAATTATCTTCACATCCTTTTTCTACCTCCCAAACCCCCTGCCAGCTCAGTTTCAATTCGATTGATTTACCAATATAGCTTAACTTTCTCCTTTTTTTCCTTCCTTCGTACCCCCTCAAAAACATATATATCTTCCTATATACAGGTTGCACATTACTCCGGATATATCGATATATATGCAAAAACACGACTGAGCGTTCAGCAGCGTTTCAATAAAGAAATATAGTGTTGAACGTGTAAACAGCTCTTGATAGTATTTTTTTATTCGTTCTAGTGGCGGTTGTACAGCGTGATGATGATGACGATGATACTCAAGTGTGCACAATATTATTATTATGCATAGAGTATATCATAGTACTCCCACAATCTAGTATTTTATTATTATGAACTGCACAGGCTTTGAGCGCTTTCGATTTGAAATAGGCACTCCAATAAAAACCGCTTGCACTTGTTCAGTCAGATACTACGATGGCATGCATTATTATTATACTACATCCACAACACATTTACATTTGCATACAGAAATTGGATTGTGTGAAGCCATAGAATAATGGTACAAGTGAAAATTCCATTAAAAGCATGTAAAGTGCTATAATAAGAAGCTATATATTATGATTGTGAGTTGTCGAGTGACTCTTTTAACAGCCTCACTAGACGTGTGTTCCATGTCTTTTTGTAACATCATCCATCAACCTCATCGCAGGAACAGCAACAATGAAACAATATTTTGAGGACATGTAGAACAATGAATTTCATCAGTTTTGCTTTTCCAGTTTGATTTTTTATAGAACATTTATTGACAACAATGGGAAAAGATTCAATGTCCAAATTTGAGATTCAAGCAGTTTACCATGCATGGTATTTCAGTTATTTATGATGTTGTTGTTGTTGCTTGCATAAATAAAATTCCTTGCCAATTTTGTCACCTCCTAAACCCCGACCCCCACACCCTTGGTCATTCCATCTGAAATATGATGTTATCACATCCTGTCGCAATATGTCAAGTACGATTTTTATTATGACAAATAGTGCTCTGGGTGAAAATGGTAAATAGATTTGGATATTTGCTTCAAAAAACATTGTTGCTTCATTTTCACTCTTTCTCGTCACCATCATTATTCATTCCATTCATTCATGGCCAAAATCATCAAGAGAAAGTGTTTTTCTACATAAATAGATATACTTTTTAAGCAAATACTCAAAAACACATACACACACAAAGACCAGAGGAAAAAACACTTTTCAAAGATTAATGTGAGCTTTGGCGGAGATTTGCCGTTTAATATAATAGAGTGAAAGCATGCAATTCATCTGTGCAGAACACAATATACAAGTGAACAAAAAAATGACTAGTAAAAATGTTTTCACCAGTAAATATCATGATAAAAAGCAGGATCATGGTTATGACATATGTTAATAGCAGACACATTTAAGGATATAAGTTTTGATAATATATATAATGGAAGTATAAATATATGTATTTTATCTCATTTCCTTCTTTCACTACTGATATACATACATTATACATTTATTCTTATTTTTCCATTAATTTGTGATGTGATGATATTAAAAGCTTGTTATAATTTATCACTATACTAATATGAGAGACCTTGAGTAGCAGATGTATGTCCCATTAGCTGAAGAACAGCGAAGATACCTACCGACAAGGGAGAAAGAAAATGAAGTTCACCATTCAGCATGCAAAAAAATAATATCCGATTACTAGATAGACTACACACAGATAGAAAACGATGTTATATGAATTATATAGCTTTCATTTATGGGTCAACAAAATATGTTGATTTTTGCTGATTTTGAGAGAAGTGGGTGTATATTGAATAATACTTGGAATAATATTCCGTGGAATGAATGGGTTAAATTGATCCAATGATAACTTACAAAGATATTAATATGGGAATGATGAGAATAAAAATGATGGTTTTACGGAAAAAAGAACATTTGCTTTATGACAACTGGTTGCATCGCATATTATTATGATAATGTTTGTAATACATGAAGAGGCTCTTCTCATTGGTTGTAGGTCAGTCATGCAAAAAGAAAAGTGTGCTTGTTTCTAGTGGTCTTGAAAAGGAGAAAAAAAGATGGACAGTATAAAATAGTAGTGGCG